>OW052239.1:0-95688 GCA_932527175.1 Operophtera brumata | reverse complement strand
CAATTCTAACTCTAAAAAGAAAAAAGCGGATCTAAGTATGGGGAACCCCAAAATTAAAAAACTACTTACTAGATCTCGTTCAAACCAATTTTCAGTGGAAGTTTACATGGTAATGTACATCATATATTTTTTTTAGTTTTATCATTCTCTTATTTTAGAAGTTACGGGGGGGGGGGGGGGGGGACACACTTTTTACCACTTTGGAAGTGTTTCTCGCGCAAACTATTCAGTTTAGAAAAAAATGATATTAGAAACCTTAACATCATTTTTGAAGACCTATCCATAGATACACCACACGTAAAGGTTTGATGAAAAAAAAAAATTTGTGAGTTTCAGTTCTACGTATGGGGGGGGGACCCCAAAAATAATTATTTTTTTAAAAAACATTGTGTAAAAGTCTTAATGCGGTTCACAGAATACATCTATCTACCAAGTTTCAACAGTATAGCTCTTATAGTTTCGGAAAAAAAGGCTGTGACATACACGGACAGACAGACAGACATGACGAATCCATAAGGGTTTCTTGTCTTTGACTACGGAACCCTAAAAAGGGAAATAAGAACAAAAGTAAAATTAAAATAAGATTAAAAACGAAACTAACTAAAAATATTAACCGGTCGGACCGGGACGGTGTCGATCGACACTCGATTCCTCTCATAGCTTCATGTACTGTCGATCGACAACGTCCACATAGGGCTTATTATATTGTCTATCAATCATTTATTAGGTACCGGATGCTAGATATTGCAACACTATACCATGGGGGAATGTTGGTAGAATCCATTCGAGCAAAAATCTAAAATAATCTTATCTAAAATATCTAAAATCTCTAATAGTTTTTTTGCCGTGATTTGCTCGCGACTTAAGGGATAGTTTAGCGACAATCAACAAGCGACATCGCGCGACTCGACCGGTTAAGTAACAAGCGACATCGCGCGACTCGACCGGTTAAGTAACAAGCGACATCGCGCGACTCGACCGGTTAAGTAACAAGCGACATCGCGCGACTCGACCGGTTAAGTAACAAGCGACATCGCGCGACTCGACCGGTTAAGTAACAAGCGACATCGCGCGACTCGACCGGTTAAGTAACAAGCGACATCTCGCGACTCGACTGGTTAAGTAACATTATTCAGTAAAAAAATTATATAAATGCTCACTTTTCCGGAGGCCAAAGAACCAGAAAATATAATCATAGGATGATCGAATTCCACTATAATAGGAAAACAAATATATCATAGGATGATCGGATTCCACTATAATTTATTTTTATTAAATCTATGTAGTCTTAGCCAATATAACTTCATAAAGAATAATTTGAATGAGCAATTAGATTTAGTACTTGCCAACGATGACTTACTGTTATCCCGCAGCTTGGAACCTTTGGTGAAAGAAGATGACTATCACCCAGCCCTTCTATGTCAGCTGGTTTTCCCAGATATTGCTATTCTTAAGCCTAGACCTAGGCCTAAATACCTCTATTCGAAGGGGAACTATTCAGCTATGTGTAGTGAACTTGAAGAACAAGATTGGAATTCTTTGCTTTCGTGTGGAGGTATTGATGAGGCTGTTGAGTTATTTAATAACATCCTACTTGGTTTAAGGCATAAATTTGTCCCATTAAAGTTTGTGCACCCCTACAAGTACCCATTATGGTACACACCTCCACTTAGAAAAGTATTAAACGAGAAAAATAAGCACCATTATAAATATAAGGTGTATGGTAATGTAGTTGACAGAAACGTTTTCAATATCTTACGTCAGCGAGCTAAGCGGGTTGAAAAGGAATGCTATACTAATTATATTGTAGCTGTAGAAAACTCCATCTGTGATAACCCTAAGGCTTTCTGGTCGTTCGTTCAGGCTAACAAACAAAATAATGCGTATCCTACCTCAATGTCATATAACAACTCTAATCTTAATACCGGTGAAGATATATGCAATGCTTTCTCAGAGTTTTTTAACTCGTCTTTTCTCACTCCGATCCCACCAGCTAGTAATGTTGCCTCGGCACTATCCTATCTTGAGCCTACTTTCACCATTGCTGATATAAGTTCAGTTGAAATAGTGCAACCTTTGGTATTAAGATTGTTGAAAACGCTTGATTGCAATAAATCAGCGGGCCCTGACGAGCTGCACCCAACCCTGATCAAATCTTGCTCAGCATACTTAACCTATCCCTTAACCCTACTCTTTAGGCGATCTATTAGTGAAGGAGTGGTACCCAAAATCTGGAAGACTGCTACTGTAACACCAGTTTTCAAGAAAGGGTCTAAACGTGAGGTATCTAATTATCGACCTATCTCTAAACTATGTGTTTTAGCTAAAGTGTTTGAGAAGATCATTCATGGGCAAGTTTATTCGGCTATCAATCAAACCTTCCTGCTTCAACAGCACGGGTTCCTCAGAGGTCGATCTACGGCTAGTAATTTGGTTGCATTTATCGATGCAGTTTCGGCTGATATGGATGGAGGAGGTCAAGTAGACGCGATATATACTGATTTTAGTAAGGCTTTTGATCGAATTGATCATTCTATCCTTCTTTCTAAGCTTCTTGGTGCTGGAATTCGAGGTAATCTATATAGATGGTTCACCTCTTACGTCAGTGATCGTTGCCAGACTGTTGTCTTAAATGGTTATGCATCTAACGCGTCTCCAATACCATCTGGAGTACCGCAAGGCTCCATATTGGGGCCACTTTTATTCGACATCTTTATAAATGATATAGATAATTGTTTTCGGCACTCTAACTTTCTGCTCTTCGCAGACGACATGAAAATTTACAAGAAAATTAAGTCTATGAACGACCTTATGCTTCTGCAGCAAGATCTTGATAATCTCCACAGTTACTGCATACGTAACAAGCTAGAATTAAATGTTCTTAAATGTAATTGTACTACTTTTAGTCGTGCGCGTAATCTCCTAACCTATGATTATAAAATAAACAACCAGTTACTTGCCAGAACTAACCATGTGAGAGACTTGGGAGTAATAATTGACTCGCAGCTTTTTTTTGATATGCATATTGATAACATAGCCTCCAAAGCCACGAAGACCTTAGGTTTTATGTTCCGAATTACTAGGGATTTTACTTCCGTCAAGGCATTGAAAATTCTGTATTGCTCCCTTGTGCGTAGTCAGTTGGAGTATGCCTCCCAAGCTTGGAACCCTCAGTATGCAGTGTACATAGATAGAATTGAAAGACTTCAGCGTAAATTCTTGAGGTATCTCAATTTCAAGCACAAAATTTAGATATCTGATTACCTTCAAAGTTGTAAACATCACCATCTGCTACCTCTTGTTGAACGGAGAGAAGCAGCAGACCTCACTTTTCTTCACAATCTTGTTTTGGGTAAACTAGACTGCCCTGCTCTTCTTTTGGAAATTAAATTAATAACTCCCCAGCGAGCAGTACTTCGTCGAAATTACCTTAAACTTTTTACACCAACCTGCTCCACTAATTATAGACAGAACTCCTTTTTTGTAAGAACTACAAAGTTATTTAACACTAATTATTCTATGAATGTTGATCTATTTCAGGCAAGTCAGAACCTATTTAAGAAAATTTTATTTACTAATTTCTTTCACTAACTTCTGGGTTGATATGGTTTAGTATTTAGTATTTGGTTAGTTAGTTACTTATTGTTTGTATTTACCTTTAAATGTATCTATCTCTATCTATTATAGTGTTTTTATTTTCGAGGCAAGGCAGTAATTGATTTGTTTAATTTGATAAGTAGCAACAAATGTACCTATTTCATTAATTTATGTTTTGATATGGTTTAGTTTGCATCTAATTAGGACAACTTTGCTTTTCTTTTGTATCTATAAGTGGAAACTGTTCAAGGCCAATATGTTTCTATATAAGGATTTCATTATCTTATTTAAGTGCTGTTTGTTTTCCAAATATGTAAAAATAAAATAAAATAAAAATAATAGGAAAACAAATATATCATAGGATGATCGGATTCCACTATAATAGGAAAACAAATATATCATAGGATGATCGGATTCCACTATAATAGGAAAACAAATATATCATAGGATGATCGGATTCCACTATAATAGGAAAACAAATATATCATAGTATGATCGGATTCCACTATAATAGGAAAACAAATATATCATAGGATGATTCCACTATAATAGGAAAACAAATATATCATAGTATGATCGGATTCCACTATAATAGGAAAACAAATATATCATAGGATGATCGGATTCCACTATAATAGGAAAACAAATATATCATAGGATGATCGGATTCCACTATAATAGGAAAACAAATATATCATAGGATGATCGGATTCCACTATAATAGGAAAACAAATATATCATAGGATGATCGGATTCCACTATAATAGGAAAACATCCTGAAACAACTATTGGAACTAGGTGGCTTGTTGAATCTGGATAATCGAGAAGGAACACTTATATTAGGTTAACCTGGTTTAAAAGATCAGGGCAGTCAATGTGCAGTCAATTAAGAGTCTGTATGAAAACGCTGGGTGTAAAAATAAATAAACAGGAAACAAAATATTACGAACTAGCATATTGCATGACTCCCAAACTAAAATGGAACAGGAAAAATGAATCTCACCTCGGACGGGTTCAGCTCTAACAGAGCACCCAGCTCCGTCGACAGGTTGTGACATGCCGCCTGTGACGGCGGCGCGGGCGCGGGCAGGGCCGGGGGCGCGGGCGGCGCGCGAGCCGTCTCCAGCGCGGCCACCAGCTCGTCCGCTCGGTCCTGCAGGCGGCGGAGCTCGTGAGCGTGAATGCGCGCCGCATCCGCCTCGCGCTCCGCCGCCGCGCGCGCGCGCTCCTCCGCCGCCGCCGCGCCCTCCAGCAAGCGCGCGCGCTCGCCCCGCGCCGCCTCCGCTGCCGCCTCACCGCGCTCCTCCAGCGCCACGCGCAGCCGCTCCAGCTCCGTGCACTGCGCGCGCAGCCGCGCCTCAGCCTCCCCGCGGCGCGCCACCTCCGCCTCGAGGCGCGCGCGCTCGGCGCCCCACCGCTCGCCCTCCGCCTCGGCCTCGGCGCGCACTCGCCGCGCCTCCTCCGCGTGCCGCGCCTCGGCGCGCCGCAGGCTCTCCTTCAGCTCGCCCTCGACCCGCGCGGTGCTCTCGTCCACGTCGCGTGCCAGCAGAGAAGCGCGCGCGTTGGCCTCCGAGACGTCAGCGCGCAGCTTGTCCCGCTCGCCCTCCAGCTCGGTCGCGCGGCGCCGCACCGCCGACGCGCGCGCCCTCGCCAGCGCCAGCGCCGCCGTCAGCAGCGTGGCGCGCTCCTCCGGCGCGGGCAGCTCGCCGAGCGCGCACAGCTCCGCGTCGAGCGCGCGCTCCAGCTCGGCGGGGCGCAGCGCGGGCGCCGTGAAGCCGAGCTCGGCGAGCAGGCGGCGCGGGCGGCGCACGCCGGCGCGCTCCCACTCCTCGAGGAGCCGCTCGGCCGTGAGGAGCGCGTCCTCATCTGGGGCGCCGCTGACGGCGCGCGCCAGCGTCGAGTCGAGGCGCTCGAAGAACTCGCCGACGGTGGTGTCGCGGCCGGGCGACTCCTCGAAGATGCGCTCCACGACGCGCCGGTCCACGGCGTCCAGGCGCAGGCCGCGGCACAGCGCGAGCGCGCCCTCGCCGTCGATGCGCGTGTCGTGCTCGAGCGCGAGCGCGCCGTCGCCACGCGGCTCCACGACGGAGGCGGAGCGGCGCGCCCGCGGCGGAGCGCGAGCGCCGTCGAGCCGCGAGGCAGAGGCGGCGCGAGGAGATCCGAGCTCAGCCTGTGCGGGCCTCGAGCGCCGCCCGTACCTCTTGGATCCGAAGACGAACCTGGGCTCGAGCTCTGCGGAGGGCGGCGGCTCGGGAGGGCGCGCCGCGGCGGGCGCCTCGTCGCCCAGCACGCCGAGTAGGCCGCTGCGGAAGCGCGCGAAGGTGACGCGGCCGGCGCCGCTCGCGAACAGCGCGTCGACGAGCGCGGCGCCGCGCTCCTCCAGCTGCAAGGCGGCGCACAGCTCGTCAACGGCGCTCTCGTCGAGAGACTCCTCGTTGTTTACGTCGAAAGACTTAAACATCGAGTAGAGCTGTTCCTCGTAGTGGTTCAAGGATGGAACGTCCATAGCTCTAATAACGGTGGCGGCCACTCGAAACAAAGTTTAATTTTGAATTTTCGAAGAAATGCTTACGCCCTAGGACACGTCTGTCGTCGAAAAATACTCAAAAGTAAAAAAATATCAAACTCTAGGCTACACCAATACTAAAATTTTACCTCGGTACTTCAATATTATATTTATTTACATTTTTTTTAAGGCCTGGATGTGGATCCTTGTGACAATGGCAGTCTTTTTTTTTGACACTAAGTACGTAGTACTCTTTGATTTAAAAAGTTTCAGAAAACTAAATACTACGTTTAAACTAACTCACACAACTGTGCTACCCATAGGCGTATTTTAAATTCTATGTCTATGGTGATACCAACCAACTCTGTTATTTTCCTTCTGACCTAGGAAGATGGACTTAGGCATGGAACTTATGCTAAAAACGAAACGTTAGCGATTATACCAGTCTCATTCTCTTATATGTATGTATTCATGTGTTGGAATGAGACAAGCATAAATCTATCTGTTCTTATTTGTGTTAGTCGTACCAGGCCAAATGTCAAATAATTACTAGTACATTCATGGTAACAATCTAGGGAGATGTGCATGATACCAAAATTCAGGGTACGGAACGGAAAGACGACTGTCGTGTGACAATATATTTGTTTCTTTCTAACATAGGATAGCAAGCTATCTTCTAGGATAGGAGTAAGAAGGAACACTCTATGCTATTTTTAGCACTCACTCCATTACTATTTATACCTCCATGCTCCTGACCCAGTGAAAAATACCCTAAATTAAAGTGGAACAGTATAGGAAATTGCCTTTTTCGTAGCTAGTTATGTAAAACAGTTATTAAAAGGGACCAAAAGGTCCATTTTAATAACTAGTTATGAAACTGTGAAGGAAATTGCCTTTTTCGTAGCTAGTAATGAAAAATAGTTATGAATATGGACCAAAGGATATGATTATAAAGGATAAGTTATGAATATAGATTCACGCATTTTTCACCTAAAACGTCTTGAGACTAACTAAACTACATCACAGACAAACAGTGTATGAGCTACATTACTACTATTTGAGATATTGCCGTGGTATTATGTTTTTAGGGTATCGTTTTAGGCCACTTATTTCAATTCCGACTACCTACAGATTCGTGTTCGGTGGTACGGAAGCCGCAATGCTATATCTAAGGTGATCACCTAGAAGCTTGAATTAGGGTAGTCTGGAGGCCTCACTCTGTACTTTATGTTGAAGCAAAGTAAATTGTTCTTTCGTTGGCTCCTGTGATGCTATCTCAGAAATTTATATTCGCCCTTTGTTTACTGGCAAAGAATTTCATAATTGGTAATTTAATATGGCGAATAATTATGACAACCTATTAGTAATTTGGAAAATAATATTTAACTGATCTAGCAACTGATATAATTTAACGATTAATAGATATTTTTCAATTGTCCCATCTTTGTGGAAATCGGCATCCCGAAACTACGGCAACACCGAAGGCGAATTGTCAATAACATAAATATCGTCGTTGTGGTGCGAGAAATCACTAAGTACAAAAAGTTAGTTTGGAGATAATCACGTTTTAAAGTTTTTTGTTCTTATAATCGGTGTAACTCATCAACACTTGAACTTATAAAAATGGTTTCTACAAACAAAATATAGATAATATTACCCTGCACCCTAACGTATAAAAAAATATGTAAATGTTTTTACGATTACTGAGATACATGATAAAAAGTAAGTTAATTAATTTTGTCATGCTCGATAAGATGTTATTTGGTAGTTAGTTAACTTTTTCTGTTACTTAAGTAATTGTTTTTGCAAAACGTAAAGACAGAAGAATGCGCGAATACCTTGTTATTAATTACTTAAGACCTGTTGATGATTATAATCGGACTACAGAATTTAATCCATTCATAGCTTTCCTCTGCAAGTAAAACCTAAGAGGCATTGGTAGTAGGTTGAGTCAAATTATTGCATGCAAAAAGTAAGTAAGTGACTTTAATGAACAGTGCAGCCCCAGTAATTGAAAAGTGTGAGTAAATGAATGATATACATTACTTAAGTACCTTTAGTTAATTTTCAATAAACAGATTTTTGCTTCTACATACTGTTAAGTAATTCTGACATTCTTTTATTATCTAAAATACTAAAAAAACAGCTCTTTTACCTTCTAATAAGGTTCATAATGGGTATAAATACACTTTGGCATCTTTAAGTAATTTTGGCCAAATATGTCACTTAGTGACTTCTCGCACCACAACGACGATATAATAATTGGTAATTATAATTATAATTTGGTGTTTATTTACTGTAATGACATTGTAAAAAGTTAATAAAAAAAAATTGTTGGCTCGGAAGTTTATTTATTTTATTTTATTTTATTTTATTTATTTTCATGGAAAACAAACAGCTTATTAAACTAGGAAGGATACATAATGGAAATGTAAAACAATTAAGCCTTAAACAGTTTTCACTTATAGATCGAGAAAGATATTTATATATACTTAACATAAAAAGTACAACAGATAGATACATTAAGCAAAGAGACAAAAACAAAATCAAAATGCCAAAAAGAAAAGATAAACGATGAACAGTGAACAGTGAACCATATGAATCATCAGATAAAATATACGAAACAGTAAAAAAAAAAAAAAAAAGTTAATAATAAATAGATAGGTAAATACACAATAACTACATATATATGTACTAATACACAGTATATATACAGGTATAGGAAGAATAGGAAATAGGAAATAATCAGGAAGCAAAAAAGTCCCTGCTAATAAGTGTACTAAATAAATTCCCCCTTGAGTCGAATAGGTCAATGTTTTTCGAGTAGGCAGTGTTAAACAAATGCATAGTGCGCAAAAGATAAGAGTTCTTACGGTAGTTAGTTGAACAAAATGGAACGTGTAATTTAAGGTAATTTCTACGCGAAGTGCTACTTGTTGGGACTATAAGGTCGACTTGAGAAAGAAGTGAAGAGGAATCAATTAGGTTTAATAAGATTTTGTGTAGAAGTGTAAGGTCAGCCGCTTCTCTCCTCTTACTAAGCGGCAATAAATGGTGATGTTTACAACTATCCTCATAATCATGAAAATAGCTTTTATGTTTAAAGTTGATAAACTTAAGAAACTTCTTCTGTGGCTTTTCGAGTAAGTTAACATACTTATCATAATGCGGGTTCCAAGCTTGAGAAGCGTAATCGAGATGGCTTCTTACTAAAAAACAATATAGCACTTTCAGGGTTTTGAGTTCTTTGAAATCCCTAGTCACCCTTAAGATAAACCCGAGACTCTTCATTGCCTTGGCAGTAATCTTCATGATATGCTGGTCAAACAGCAACTTGGAGTCCAGAGTAACTCCTAGATCAACCACAGAGTTAGTTTTAATGAGAGACTGGCCATTAATGCTATAATTACAAACGATTGTACTAGGAGACCTACTAAACGTGATACAAAAACATTTTTGGACATTAAGTTCAAGTTTGTTAAGTGCGCAATAAGAATGAAGATTATCCAGATCAAGTTGTAGAAGTTGTTGATCAACTTGAGAATTGATCTTCCTGTAAATCTTCAAATCATCTGCGAATAAAAGAAAACAAGAGTGAGAGAAGCACGAACCAATATCATTGATAATCATTTATAATCAGATTAGAACGTTTCTCGTTATCTAAACACGAAAAATGGTTCAAAAATGTGTAGTACTAAATTGTGGAAGTAAATGGTATCCTGGATGTAACTTGATATTTCACAGGTGAGTAGTAAATAATCATAATATTAATATTTTCCTGATAACAAAAATTTAGTTTTTTACATAGAGAAGTCTTTGTTTTTTCCAGCATCTACCTAGTAATTCCTGGTCCATAAACAAGTACACACGTGGTTTCCAACATATAATTCAAAAGGTTTCTGGTAGTTATTTTTCAGAATTTAACAAAATTTGCATTGTAAACAGAAACCAACTATAGTGACCATGATGCATAGTAAACTTTGTTTCTTTCCCGTTTTGATCAGCAGTCTGATTTCCGACCAGCTAGCAGGGTTATGATTTTATGCCATTAGGCTAAAAGGCACTTAAGCGTCTCTTTCTGAGGGGTGAGTCTGAGTTTTGCAAACACCATCGTAACGGTGAACGTAACACGATCGTACGTGTATAACATAATAACTAGCTATTAATCTGTGCCAAAAACGTCACAGATTAATGGCTAGTTACTACGCAATACACGTACACTCGCCGTTACGATCATCGTTACGATGGTGTGTGTAAACTCGGACTTGCCCCTCTGATCTCCTTTCTCGCGTATATAGTTTTTGTTATATTGTTCCTCAGTTATTTAAATTTATTTTATTCTTTTTTTTGTTTTCCTAAAGAGCTATCCAGAGTCAAATAAAAACAACAATTTTATGAAATAGCAAAAATATGCAGTACCGAACCACCAACTTATCTGTA
Source organism: Operophtera brumata (assembly GCA_932527175.1). Lineage (NCBI taxonomy): Eukaryota > Metazoa > Arthropoda > Insecta > Lepidoptera > Geometridae > Operophtera > Operophtera brumata. The sequence goes on along the minus strand of OW052239.1, from coordinate 85,145 downwards.
GAATAAAATATATGTAGTTTTCTATCATCTACATACATTTCATTCTACAGATAAGTTGGTGGATCTTTAATCAATTTGTATCTACAGGTATGCATTTATTTACAGAAATAACAACTAATACCTACAGATTACATAAATAAATTACCTACATTGTTTTATTTTTATCTGTAAAATGACAACCAGATCTATAAGAGTGGAAGAAGAGGAATGTGATAAGGAATTAATTGCTGGCAGGATATTATGATTAATTATTATTTACATTCAAATGTCTCTCAGTTTACAATATTATCTACTTATGAAAGAATGGCCCGAATATATATTGTTAGGTTTTCACCTAAACTTATCGTTTTTGAACTTGTCTCTTTTACTTTGTAGTTGTGTGAACACCCTACTAGAAAGAGAGGAGGGGGACCTAAGTGGAGCGAGATAGAATTAAGTCGATTTGCTTCATATAGGTCTAGAGAGGCCTCCAGATTTACCTATAACTTCATGGTGATCACCCTGGAAATCCCATAGACGTAGAATTTTTTCGCTACGCTAAATAGACAAACGAAGCGTGGGAGAGAGAAGTCATTTTTAAATGTACCCCGTGCAAGAAGAAAAGTGACAGCAACAATGTATTGAATGTGATATGTTTTGCTTGAGTACATGCGCATACCGGACGGTCTCTTGTGCAGTTTAACTAATTTTGTAATTATTTTAGTAATCTTACTATTAAATAACAAATATTACTTTGTATGACAACGGTGTCGTGTCAGTTTGTGACTGTGAAGATACAAGACGTAATTATCCGGGAAAATACACGTTTCACAGGTAAATAAGAGATAATTGGTAGTTCGATTGTATTGCTTATTTTATCAGTTCTGCTTTAGTAAATGGCTTAAAAACCAGTTTCATTCGTAGATTAGGACTTTCCCTTATATTTTTTAATTTGCTGCACCTAGAAATAAACAATATTTTATGTAAAATATAAAAATGTTTGATTACGATAGGGCTTGACCAAGTGATGACGTCAGAAATATCGATAGTCCTGTTGCAGTCTATATCGTTGTATAATGCGCATCATGTAAAAAGAACGCTGGCGGTCAAGCTTCTTCAGGCGTTCCAGCGTTCTTTTTAAGAGATTACTTACTTTTCTACTTATTTAAGAGATGTATACCTATGCATTGAATGAGTGCCTACCTAGTTTACTACAAATAATGCACAATTATAGTACGCGTCATGTAAAAAGAACGCTGGAACGCCTGTAGAAGCTTGACCACCAGCGTTCTTTTTACATTACGCGCACTATACCTACCTATAAATTAAATTTTTGTCCATCCTAGAATGGAGGTTTACTTTGTTTGGAGTAAATATGTGTGCTCTGTTAACATTTTACAGTTTTTTTTTAAATCTATAATAACCAGGTGGACATTGAGGTGTGTGTTTTTGTATTGACTATTGAAAAGGTAACTTTAAAGCACCTCGGGTGTTTTTATTGCAGTTTGTGTAGTAGATATTTTGGAGTAAATATTTACGTTGTTGATTATTACACACGCCTTTTTCCCGAAAGGGTAAATTTCTTTTTTATTTTTATAAATAAATATTGTTTATTTCTGCTTAATAAAATAATAGGTAACAAATTAAATTTAAATATACCCCAAAAATTCCGTTCCAGCGAGACTCGAACCTGCACCCTCGCCTGTGATCAGCGATGCCTTTACTTTCGAACTTTGAACAGAAGGTTTCCAATGAAACACCTGTATATTATACAGCACTATCAACTTGGCGCTATAGCCGAGTTGATAGTGCCCACAAATTTCGTCTCCAGCGTCATAGCTCGATCTATGGCTAAATTGTTCAAGGCATCGCCGATGACAGGCGAAGGTGCGGGTTCCAGTCCCGCTAGAATGGAATTTTTGGGTTACATTTAAATTTAATGTTATCCATAAAGCGTGGTTTACACTTGAAAAATAATTAACTTTGGGGTAACAAATTGTCTATAGACAAAGTAACAGAGTGAAAAATTATATGGTACGGCTGATATAAAATGTTTTTGTGCTTTCTAATTTCCAAGTAATCCTTTGCTACGAGAAAAATGGTTATCGGTTATAAGAAGAGTGGGATGGACTCAAATAATAACTCCACTAGGTATATGCAGCAAACATTTTAAGTTTAAATTTAAAAGGGAAACTCTAAGATTCCACCTATAAATAAAACCGTAATACACTCATCAACACGTTCTAGGGATATTTCATACTCAATTAAATAACTCGAAAAGTACTGGCCGCATTGCAATCTTTTATACACCGATTTGTTTGTAATTTATCTCAGACTAATTCCAAATTCAAATTTTTGAAAATTCTTTTGTTTCGGTGGCATAATATTGTCTTGATGTGTAGGAGAGGGAATTTTCATTTGTGCGAAATTTAGAAAACAATACGAATTACGTTTAGTTACAGTTTTTTTTTCATTTTTAAACGAAAGATAAAGTTATAATTGAGGTATTGTAGCCATGAAACGCCAACATTTGACGAGGGCGGAGATGTTACGAGCTGTGGGAATGCTGGAAGCTGGGTTTGTTCAGCGTAATGTTGCTGAGGCCATAGGGACCCACCAAAATGTAATTTCAAGATTGTGGACACGCTATCGTGCCACAGGTGAAGTAGCGGAGAGGCACCGGGGGCCAAGTCGCATCACTACCCCCAGACAAGACCGATTTTTGCAAATTACTGCGCGAGCTCAACCAAATGCAACGGCGACTCAATTGGTCCAAAGGCTGCGAGTGGAACACCAAGTGCTTGTGAGTGGCCAAACTGTAAGAAGGCGACTGCATGAAAGCAATCTACGCTCTCGTAGCCCACTCCGGGTCCCACCTTTACGGAGAGGCAATCGTGGACGACGGTTAGAATGGGATCGGAACCACGTGGACTGGGGCCGTGAGCAATGGTCCAATGTGCTGTTCACGGATGAATCCAGGTTCGGCTTCCATCCAGATTCACGAAGGACGCGTGTTTGGCGAGTTCCTGGACGATGGTGCCGTCTTCAGAACCCTCAGGAAGTTCACCCATACCAAGGAGGAACAATTATGGTTTGGGCAGGAATTTGTCTTGGAGGACGGACGGATCTCGTTTGGGTGCGGGGCAATATGACGGCAGAACAATACGTCCAACAGGTGCTGGGGCCCGTAATCTTGCCCCACAGAACACAAATGGTGCAAGATTTTCTGCTCATGCACGACAATGCCCGGGCACACACGGCGAGAACGGTAGCAGCTTGGTTACATACACACAATGTTAGGGCCTTAGACTGGCCTGCTCAATCGCCAGATCTAAATCCCATTGAGCATGCGTGGGATATGCTGCAAAGAAGAGCTCTGAAGGAAGTTCCTGAAAATCTGGCTACAGAAGATCAACTTTTTGCGCACCTCAGAAGGACATGGGACAATATTCCGCAGCAAGACATTAACAACCTTGTTCTGAGCATGCCGAATCGTTGCCGATGTGTTATGAACATCATGGGCGCTTTCTCAGACTACTAACTTCAAGTTTATAAACACAAATTAAATGATTTTTCTATTTTTTTCAGTTTTTACTCATAAATTAAAAGTTAATTAATATACGGTTTCCGTCTATGCTTCATTTTTTTTCCATAAAATCCTGAAATTTTAATCGAAGTACCTTAACCATTATTAAAAAATGGTAGAATAATATAACGTATCTTTTAAATATATACATGTCATATAAATAATTAACATATTGATAGTAATAAGCTTTTTTTAAAATATCCCTAGACCGTGTTGATGTGTGTATTTAGGGGTCAATAAATAATAAAGGTTTATTTATTAACGTATTCAAAATTGGAATAAGAACCTTATTCTCTTTATGACGTCAAATCTGCCAAACTGTGTAATTCATGAAAGACTTAATCTGCATTAAGATGTATTTATCTACCATACACATCACGGACGGATGATGAATTCTATCGACAATGTAAAAGTGTTGGTCGAGGACAACACTATTTTTAACTTTCACCAACACGTGCACATATTTTTTTTGGTTCCATCTTCGATCTCTGATTGTAGATCTAGTACATATACTAAATCTATGGGAAATCCTGACATTATCTGTACCACAGACAAACAGTGTACGTACTGCATGCAGCTACAGACCGTTTACCGTAAGTTGGCACCTGCCATGGAGTATTTACAGGTGCCATCTTACGGTGAACGAGCTGAGGGTGAGTCTGAGTTTTGCAAACACCATCGTAACGGTGAACGTAACACGATCGTACGTGGATAACATAATAACTAGCTATTAATCTGTGCCAAAAACGTCACAGATTAATGGCTAGTTACTACGCAATACACGTACACTCGCCGTTACGATCATCGTTACGATGGTGTGTGTAAACTCGGACTTGCCCCTCTGTAGTTGAGATGGAAACAGAAGAGATGGCTACATTTGGGCACAGAATGTATAATAGTATTTGGTTTTCACATGCTTGGCTCAAGCCACTTGAGAGAGTTGTGAGCACGGTCAACAGGCTTGAGTCAAGCGTAAAATACAATTAGGGATCAAAAAGTATAATAATATACCTGTAAGTGCAACCGTGACAGGTAGTTACGCAGGCAGTTAGTTTGGACATCGCAAAGGCGTTCGATCGGGTTTGGCCTAAGGCTCTTTCATCGAAGCTTCCATCTTATGTATGGCCTTCCCGTGGGGTTATGCAATTGGGTTGCAAATTTTCTATCCGGACAGAGTATTAAATCGGTAGTTGATGGATCCTGCTCAGATTCAATGCCTATCAACGCTGGCGTACCCCAAGGGTCAGTATTATCACCCACTCTTTTCATTATGCACATCAATGATATGCTACAAATTAGGGGTCTCCATTGTTATGCGGATGACAGCACCGGTGATATCTTCTACTCTGGCCGCGCAAACGCCTCTCATACCGAAGTGGATGAGAATAGGTCAACCATTGTGTCTGAAGTCCAGTGAACCAGTGTTCATAGGCAGAGGTTACCGCTTAAGGTGGATGCTCACGTTTGCGGCGCGAGGTTCAAATTTTTTGGTGTTTTTTGCCCTTTACAGGTCATCAACACTTCTTCAGATGACGAAAGTTGAGTTCGCGACAACTAGGAGACCTAACACACATGTTTTAATTGATTGTATCTCATAAATATCATCAGTTTAACTACGATAGTAAGATAGTTCATACAAAGATACTTATCCATGGACTAAGTAAGTCCATGCCCTTATCTTACTTATTTACTACTGCAGCGTCTTTGCGTAGGTCTTGGCTCGGATAAAGAATTCATGATAAAGAACATGGGTCTTGGACTTCTAAGTCCATGGCGTAGGTACATATTTTTCTCAACATCCTGCATCTTCTGTGTCCGCGAGGTCCGCATCGCATCCACAGACAGAAGTATGAGTATGAGTATGATCGCATCAAATTTTCTCTATGGATCGCTCGCACGCATCGACGCATCTTAGATAGATTCCTAGCAGTAGTCTTTGCTTATTTATCGTCTATACTCTACTCTGTCTGCGGCTTATGGTTATGTACCTATATTATTTTATTAGGATTTATTAGTTATATTATTTTATTTTGGAATGGAAAGGAATTATTAAAACCAAAGAAGAATTCACAGACCTACTAGGGATACTAACGGAAGAATTTAGTTAGGTAGTACCTAAATAATTACTATATCTAAGATAGACGCATCAGAAGTATTCAGAACTCGCTGTATATAGTTATTACCATGATCCATAAACCTACCTACCCTAACCATGGTTGTTAATCCTTGATAGATCAACTGATTACGTCAACTCTCGGTACCTATAATAAGTAGGTACGTTGCTTGAATCAGAAAGAGAATAGCCACCCGCCGCCAGTGTGTCCAGTAAATGAAAATATGAACTTAGCTTACAGCAAACTTGAAGAAAACCAAGGTTATCAAGATCGAGAGATAACCGCCGTCGGACAGGGTGCTTCTAGAAGGGAAGCAATATCGTGTAAACTGTGGCCATGGATAGCTGCACTCGCTACCCTGATGACGGTCAGTATTCTCTCGGTCACACAGATGAAGCGAGACATAATAAGACCAGATCTGGGCCAAGTAATATCTTGCTACTACAACACTCCGAGCGGTGACGGCAGCGCCCAGCTGCAGCCGAGCGGCATAGGACCGCGGCTCTGCACGCACATCAACGTCGCGTTCGCGCGCATCGTCAACAAGTCTATCCACCTGGAACACTCACAGTATGACGCTTTGCAGCAAGTTGTCAAACTCAAGCAAAATAACCCAATGTTAAAAGTATTGCTGTCCGTTGGAGGCGCCGGGGAAAAGAATGGCTTTTCGGAAATGGTAATAAATCACGCTTCCAGAAAAATATTCATCAAATCAATAAAGAAAGTTTTAAAAGATTACAGCCTCGATGGAATTGATTTAGATTGGGAGTTCCCTGTAGTGCACGACCAAAGAGAACTGTCAGCCCGAGAGAGACAGCACTTCTCCCAGCTGCTTCGAGAGATCAGACTGGAATACATAAGAGAAAAAAGGGACTACATTTTAAGTGTGGCTCTCGCAGCACCACAGTCTATCGTGGATGTGGCCTATGATGTTGACCAAATCAACCTGTATGTGGACTTTGCTAACATAATGACTTACGATTTCCACTACTACACAAAGTTCACTCCCTTCACAGGTTTCAACTCACCGCTGTATGCAAGATCCTCAGAGGAGCTGTTCCTGGCCACTCTGAACATAAACTACACCGTTCACATGTACCAATCCAAAGGCCTCGATAGAAATAAAATAGTGGTTGGGATACCCACCTACGGGCACTCGTTCAATCTGGTAAACCCGGAGAACCCGAGTGTGGGCAGCCCAGCCTCGGGCATCGGGGCGCTCGGCGCGGGTGGCTTCGTGGACTACCCAACCGTGTGTGCTTACACGGCCGCGCACGCGCGGGGCGCCACGCTGCGCTGGGACGAGCAGGCGCGCGCGCCCTACCTGTACTGCGGCGCCGAGTGGCTGTCGTACGAGTCCCCGCGGAGCGCAGCCGACAAGGCCGCCTTCATCAAGGCGAATGACTTGCGCGGGGCTATGATCTACTCGCTGAACGCCGACGACTACCGCGGCCGCTGCGCCGGCGCCGCGCCCTTCCCGCTGGCGCGCGCCGTGGCCGCCGCGCTGCGGGGCGCGGGCCTTGTCGATACCGTGTACTTGTAATAGCGGTTAGTGTCGCGTTATAATATGCTACCTGCTTGTTTTTGGTGACGTAGGTGATTTTGTACATGGTGCAGGTTTTCATCGTAGTCGAGAGTGGAGCGCGAGCGGGCGCGACAGGTGGCGCTCGTAGACTGCAGGCCGAGCTGGCGGCGGCTGCGTGCGGTGCGCCGGGAGCCGTGGGCGGCGGCGGCGCGGGACCCGCGGCCGCGCTCTGCAGCCGTTTGGAACCTCGCTGCATTCATTACCCCACTTAATTAACTTTTACTGTTAAATTAAAACATGTACGCATAGCACAGACTCAGTACCTAGTTCCGCTAGAATGATTGCACATAGTCATTAGTATGCTCCTGTAATAACATTCTTCGTGAAGCCAATGAACGGACGGACACGCGACGCGCCGTCGCTCCTATGGTTGAATGAAGTTATAGGTACCTACCTGCTAGCTAGCCCCTCTGAGTAGTACCATCAACAGGCAGCCAGCAAGGTAATTAGGACTGGAATGAACCATTGAGCGCTCCTATCTACCTGCTAGCTAGCCCCTCTGAGTAGGACCATCAACAGGCAGCCAGCAAGGTAATTAGGACTGGAATGAACCATTGAGCGCTCCTATCTACCTGCTAGCTAGCCCCTCTGAGTAGGACCATCAACAGGCAGCCAGCAAGGTAATCAGGACTGGAATGAACCATTGAGCGCTCCTATCTACCTGCTAGCTAGCCCCTCTGAGTAGGACCATCAACAGGCAGCCAGCAAGGTAATCAGGACTGGAATGAACCATTGAGCGCTCCTATCTACCTGCTAGCTAGCCCCTCTGAGTAGGACCATCAACAGGCAGCCAGCAAGGTAATCAGGACTGGAATGAACCATTGAGCGCTCCTATCTACCTGCTAGCTAGCCCCTCTGAGTAGGACCATCAACAGGCAGCCAGCAAGGTAATTAGGACTGGAATGAACCATTGAGCGCTCCTATCTACCTGCTAGCTAGCCCCTCTGAGTAGGACCATCAACAGGCAGCCAGCAAGGTAATCAGGACTGGAATGAACCATTGAGCGCTCCTATCTACCTGCTAGCTAGCCCCTCTGAGTAGGACCATCAACAGGCAGCCAGCAAGGTAATTAGGACTGGAATGAACCATTGAGCGCTCCCTGCACAGTTCCGCCCGGAACACCCGCCACATTCCAGTCGGATCGGAATCCGTTTCGGAATTTGGAACGCAGCAAACCCATACCAAATCACGCATTACCACAGAATATATAATAGTAGGGAAAGTACTTCTTAGTTCTTTACTTTTTTTGATAGCATTTACTAGTTAACTTTTTCACTGGTTTTACTTTTTTCAACTTTTTAATTTTCTTTACTTTTGTAGTATTTTTTAACTTTTTTCTTTTCTTTTATAGTTTTACTGTAGGTATATAAGTAAAAGTTATGGTATTTTTATTGCTAAATGAAATCATCATGAGGAAAGATGAAGATAAAGATAATTTATTTGCTTAAACATATGTACAAATTGATGGTATAAATATTGGTAAGACACAATATGTAGGGGTAGGTAGTAAGTTTAAAATTATTAAAAATATTTTTATTATATGATGTAACTAAAAATTTATACTTTTCGTAATTTTTCCTTTAATCTGTGCTATAAGTTGCTTCGTACAAAATTTCAAGATTCTGAGTTCACGGGAAGTACCCTGTAGGTTTTGATTCCCTTGCGAATGTCGAAAATTTGCAGCATAAACGGCTGTATCTTTTGATTGCGTTGGCTTAGAAGTTTGATTTTTTCACAGCTCCAAGGAACAGTGGACCTGATTATTTGATATGAATTTCAGCTTGATACCCTCCACGCGTTCCTGAGAAAAAGGGTCTTGTTGACAGACAGACGGACAACAAAGTGATCCTATAATGGTTCCGTTTAACCTTTTGAGGTACGGAACCCTAAAAAGGGCCCGGTGTTGAACCCTGGGGCACCTCCATGTCATTATTCGACCCTGAAGACCTTACACCATCAATATCAACTTTTTGGACTATTGGCTAAGTAAGAATTTACTTACAAGGTTAATTGCCTGATTTAAGACGCCGTCCATGTTTTAACTTTGAAATTAGAGTACCTACATATCATGACTCACGCATTCAAAAGCTTTGGAAAGGTCGTAGAATACTCCGATAGTCTTGTTAGTTCTCACATGCTTCAAACATGTGTTCTGAGTGAAGTACAAGCGCCGGCTGTCGATCGACCCTTGCTAAATCAAAATTGATGACTATGATGAAGTCTGTACAGGTTGAAGTGTGGCAATAGCGTCTGTTCAAAAAGAGATCAGTGGTGGGATTGGAGGGCGCAGCTGTGCTTATTTACCTTTTTTGTTTGGCGGGCAATACAATAGCGCGTCTGTTCCATTTTGATCATTTTACAACTAACTATAATATTTAGTATAAAATTTAAAATGCCGACAGTTTGAATCCTGGGCTAAAGAAATACTTAGAAAATAAACTAAATAAAACGTTAATTCACAATTTGACCACAACGCTTCTCTTTTTGAACAGACTAAGTTTTTGGAAGATTTTAATTAACGTAGTATGTATGCAATACAGAAATCAGTCTATAATTGGCTGGATCTTTTTAATTTCCGGACTTGAACAAAGGAATTAATTTACTATGCATAATAAGATCACGAAATACTCCTTCAACACAACGACCTCGTCGTTTTGACGATCTCTATGGCGCGGCGGGCGCAGGTTCTCCCTGGGACGCAGGAGGTTGCGTGCGGGTTCGATTCCCGCCTTAGAACAAAATATTTGTACGATCTGCAGATATTTGTTCAGGGTGTTCTGTGTATTTTCTTTGTATAATAAAAAAGATCTATGTTATGTATTGTATTAATTAAGGTGGTTGATTTTTCATACTAACGAAACCTTTTGCCGCGCATTCCTCACGTCGAACCAGTCGTGCGCGCGCAATTCAAACTTCACGCGCCGCATTTATTCTGTCCAGTAGGTCGCATAAAAGTGAGAATGTGAGAACTGTGACAAAGGAGCCTTCTTTTAATATTAGATAACGTGTGATCTCATGAATTACGAGCAGTGGGTGTAGGTAACTGACTGGTTGACATTGAACACCATAATATGAAGCAAACCAACATCCCAGATTAAATAATTATTTGTGCTAGGTACGTGTGTAGGTGTAGGCGCAGATAGACTGTCGAATCGTGTGCTAGGTACGTGTGTAGGTGTAGGCGCAGATAGACTGTCGAATCGTGTGCTAGGTACGTGTGTAGGTGTAGGCGCAGATAGACTGTCGAATCGTGTGCTAGGTACGTGTGTAGGTGTAGGCGCAGATAGACTGTCGAATCGTGTGCTAGGTACGTGTGTAGGTGTAGGCGCAGATAGACTGTCGAATCGTGTGCTAGGTACGTGTGTAGGTGTAGGCGCAGATAGACTGTCGAATCGTCTGTAGGTGTAGACGCAGATATATTGTCGAATCGTGTGCTAGGTACGTGTGTAGGTGTCAGGTGTAGCCGCAGATAGACTGTCGAATCGTGTGCTAGGTACGTGTGTAGGTGTAGGCGCAGATAGACTGTCGAATCGTCTGTAGGTGTAGGCGCAGATATATTGTCGAATCGTGTGCTAGGTACGTGTGTAGGTGTCAGGTGTAGCCGCAGATAGACTGTCGAATCGTGTGCTAGGTACGTGTGTAGGTGTAGCCGCAGATAGACTGTCGAATCGTGTGCTAGGTATGTGTTTAGGTGTAGGCGCAGATAGACTGTCGAATCGTGTGCTAGGTACGTGTGTAGGTGTCGGCGCAGATAGACTGTCGAATCGTGTGCTAGGTACGTGTGTAGGTGTAGGCGCAGATAGACTGTCGAATCGTGTGCTAGGTACGTGTAGGTGTAGCCGCAGATAGACTGTCGAATCGTGTGCTAGGTACGTGTGTAGGTGTAGCCGCAGATAGACTGTCGAATCGTGTGCTAGGTACGTGTTTAGGTGTAGGCGCAGATAGACTGTCGAATCGTGTGCTAGGTACGTGTGTAGGTGTAGGCGCAGATAGACTGTCGAATCGTGTGCTAGGTACGTGTAGGTGTAGCCGCAGATAGACTGTCGAATCGTGTGCTAGGTACGTGTAGGTGTAGCCGCAGATAGACTGTCGAATCGTGTGCTAGGTACGTGTGTAGGTGTAGGCGCAGATATATTGTCGAATAGGTAAGTTTTAGTAGTTCCTGTTTGTCACCGAATCTGTCTCCATTCGGGGACAAACAAGAATTGACTATGATAGGTATGAGGTGGGTGAGTAAATGCAAGGCTGCACCCGGTTTTCGAACACAAACACCGTTGGCCTTAAGTATATTATTATATAACTAGGTACCTACTTGACTGTGTAACTAACCGTAGGATATTTTAATAAAACACTATTTAAAAATAGACAGGAAGCTCTTTTAATATGGCACTAACTTACAGTAGGTACCCTACCTAACTAAGCGTTACTTCTAATTGTTCTAATCTAACTCTAGAATGTTCAAGGCATCGCTGGGCGGAAGAACGCGAACGGAGCGATGGAGGAATTTGGTGGTTTCACTATGATAAAAGACTGACGAAATAGGGACGTATGCAGTGTCAATTAGATGTAAAGAATAGTGATCTGGCCGAATACCGAATATTTGGCGAGAGATCTGTGCATTTCGTTAGTACACTTGTACAGGTTGCGTAGGTAGATAGGTAGATAGGTACGACCTATCCCGATGCGGGGGGCGACGCGACGCGAAGGTGGATAAAAGATCATTTTCGAGCACATCGTGCGTGTCCCGGGTGTGCTTTAATAGCAGAAGCCCAATTCTCGTAATAAAAAATAGTCAAATTAAAGTTCGGATCTTATTACGATCTTGCGTTGATGTCACAAACGTCAAAAATGGTATTCTGCTCACCTCACAATACAACGCGGAATGTGATTATATCGAAATGTGACTGTAACTTGAATGTTTCAAAGTTCTGAGAATTGTCTCTATCACTCTTTACAATTATTATATAGCACTATCCTACTATAATATATGGTCGCAAGATCGAAAGTAGATAATACTGTTGTTATTGAGGGAGCAGAATACCAACCTTTCAGTCAATTCACGATACAGTCTCGATTCGGTCAACTTGCAGTGTGCCTTTAAAATAAATAAGAGAATTGGGCTTCAGATCGTAGTGAATAAAATAATATAAACAAGTTTTTCTGCCATCTTACCAAATAGGTACCTATACCTTCTAATAAAAAAATATAAGTACCTAGGTATGTAATTCATTGACCTTTTATCTATAAAATGATCGTACAAAAATGTTCTACCTGTTCATTAACCATCTGAAAAAAAATAACAAAGTGCAGCTGTTTTCGACTGAAAATTTGATTCAACTAAGTAGTAGGTACCTAGGTACTAGAATTTTGTACTTTTGCACCTAAATGTCGGCTTAGACTATCTTCAAGTTGAACGTATGATTCTGTAATGCGACGGTTTTTCACGTGGCAAAATTTGGATCTGGTATGCGCCATGGCTTGGCTAGCAACGTCCAATTGACGTCAAGTTAGAAGCCTCGGTGAATGACTTACCTACCTAAATATCTCCTAAACTACACTACAATGTCACTTTTTTCAGCTTCGCTTCACAATTTCTTTGAAGTTGAAACCACCAAACTCTATGGTGACGCTTCCAACTTGATGGATAGGTACGCGAGATTCTTGTGCTGTGACTAGCTTGCAGATAGCATTGGTACAAACATACGCACGAAACTCACTACCCTACCTCAACGTGTGTAGTGTGTACGTAATAGCAATTTAAATTACGGCCGGACTACTATATAAATAAATACAAAAAATTCTTAAGCTTTCTAAAATTAAATGTTAACATAGTTAATTAAAAGCATTTGTAAGGCACGGGGAAGAAAATTATACATACCTATATAAACTCACGCATGTATCCCAAAGGGATAGACAGACAGATTTTCACTTGCTAAGATCATGGCTTAGTTGATCAACTCTCATCGCATGCCAAGGGGAATGTGGAGCCAGCCCGCACAAAACGAAGTTGGAACCACTTATCATATCTTTATCTTATTTGGACATGATTTAATTCAAGCCAATCACATTTAGTAGACAGAATCTAGCTAGAGACATATATACGTAGATACCTCTACTCCAATGCGTACTAACGCATTGGAGTAGAGGTAGCTCGAGGTACGAAGGCTTCTATCTGCACACCTTAGATAATTAAACGTAGCTAGTCTGCTTCGGTCCCTAGAGGGCGTTGTGTCTAGTAGCCTTTATACATGCTCATCGCGTCAGTACTTAAATGATGTTATTTTTCCCCATATACGCTGGAGAAACAGTTGGATGTGTATTCATTACTTATATGATTCAAATATGCTCTATAAATAAAATAAAATCAAGCACTTAAAAAAAGGCATTTCTTTGTTTTGAATGGCACCCCCAAGAGTAATTCCTGTTTGTTAAAGGTAAATAAAATGAATAAATAATTAGTGAAATATTTAACGAGACAGCTAATAGCCGTATTAATTTAATTAGGTATAGTCTCTGAGTATGGTCTTAAATGGCTTCAGCAGAGCCTTCTCTGTTTACCCTTTAAAAATATATTATTACAGACAAAATATGCTAGTTTTGATTCAAAAACATGCAAATAAAAGCTGCACAACTTGTCATTCTTATACCAGTAGGTTCTTGTTGTATACACTTATTATTTACTGACTTGGGAATGTTACAGTAGGTCTTATTGAGACACACACATATTACAGTAGGTCTTATTGAGACACACACATGTTACAGTAGGTCTTATTGAGACACACGCATGTTACAGAAGGTCTTATTGAGACACACACATGTTACAGTAGGTCTTATTGAGACAAATGCATGTTACAGTAAGTCTTATTGAGACACACATATATTACAGTAAGTCTTATTGAGACACACACATGTTACAGTAGGTCTTATTGAGACGCACACATGTTACAGTAGGTCTTATTGAGACAAATACATGTTACAGTAAGTCTTATTGAGACACACACATATTACAGTAGGTCTTATTGAGACACACACATGTTACAGTAGGTCTTATTGAGACACACACATGTTACAGTAGGTCTTATTGAGACGCACACATGTTACAGTAGGTCTTATTGAGACAAATACATGTTACAGTAAGTCTTATTGAGACACACACATATTACAGTAGGTCTTATTGAGACACACACATGTTACAGTAGGTCTTATTGAGACACACACATGTTACAGTAGGTCTTATTGAGACACACATGTTACAGTAGGTCTTATTGAGACACACATGGCACTCGCGCGGCACTCCCTGACTCTGACGCTCCTCTCCGACACCCTTATATTTTAGTAAAACTTCACACAAAATGTAAATTCATCAATATCACAAACTATAGGTATTTAATACTCTATACTTTCTATGCACATATAATTGTATATGTTGAGTACCTATAACTAAATATTAGGATATGGCAATTAACTACGACTTATTGTCTATTGGAATAAGGTATAAACTAGCGACGCCTGAGGGCAGTGCTTCAGTCACATTCCATAAAACCACCACTGAACGACATGTACAACTAGCGACCGCCTGAGGGCAGTGCTTCAGTTACATTCCATACAACCACCACTGAACGACATGTACAACTAGGCACATACTGCAACATCTCTCTTTGCAATTAACACATTATTATGCATATAACTGTCAAAAGAATCTCCAGTTTTATTTTGTGCAACGCTATATGTTGTTGACAATTAATAACATATAATAAAACATAATTTTTATTGAACTAAGCATTACTCCTGTGAAATTGACCCAAGAGTTTTCATCTTAATGCAGGTGACAGTGCGGCCTATAAATGGGCTTCAACAAGTGCACCTTACGGTCTATTTACTACCGCTACAACCTCAATTATAACTTGCCAATATTTATTCAAGTTTCTAACCATTATTTTATAAGTTCCTAACTATATAACTTATTGATGATTCCAAGTTAAACATCATAACCACTAACATCACGAATATGAGCAAAATTACATCTCTTACGCCAGGCGTAACATTCAGCACATTGCAGAGACAACATGTCATATCTCTTACGCCAGGCGTAACATTCAGCACATTGCAGAGACAACATGTCATCTCTTACGCCAGGCGTAACATTCAGCACATTGCAGACAACATGTCATATCTCTTACGCCAGGCGTAACATTCAGCACATTGCAGACAACATGTCATATCTCTTACGCCAGGCGTAACATTCAGCACATTGCAGACAACATGTCATATCTCTTACGCCAGGCGTAACATTCAGCACATTGCAGAGACAACATGTCATCTCTTACGCCAGGCGTAACATTCAGCACATTGCAGACAACATGTCATATCTCTTACGCCAGGCGTAACATTCAGCACATTGCAGACAACATGTCATATCCTTACACCAGGCGTAACATTCAGCACATTGCAGAGACAACATGTCATATCTCTTACGCCAGGCGTAACATTCAGCACATTGCAGAGACAACATGTCATATCTCTTACGCCAGGCGTAACATTCAGCACATTGCAGAGACAACATGTCATATCTCTTACGCCAGGCGTAACATTCAGCACATTGCAGAGACAATATGTCATCTCTTACGCCAGGCGTAACATTCAGCACATTGCAGAGACAATATGTCATCTCTTACGACAGGCGTAACATTCAGCACATTGCAGAGACAATATGTCATCTCTTACGACAGGCGTAACATTCAGCACATTGCAGAGACAATATGTCATCTCTTACGCCAGGCGTAACATTCAGCACATTGCAGACAACATGTCATATCTCTTACGCCAGGCGTAACATTCAGCACATTGCAGAGACAATATGTCATCTCTTACGCCAGGCGTAACATTCAGCACATTGCAGAGACAACATGTCATCTCTTACGCCAGGCGTAACATTCAGCACATTGCAGAGACAATATGTCATCTCTTACGACAGGCGTAACATTCAGCACATTGCAGAGACAACATGTCATATCTCTTACGACAGGCGTAAAATTGCGTAACAACAGCGCAACAGGCAGAGACAAAATGGTTAAGTACCACCATTATCAGATATCAAAACAAAGGTATACTCGGAAAACATATGTTCAAATACCTGTCATGGCCTAACAAGATAGTGCCCAGCCCATTCGTTAGCCCACCAAATTGGATGTTACTAAAACTTTTTGTTTTTTTAAATACTTTTCTCAATTTTTAAGTATTCATTTTATCTTGATATCTTTAACCCAATTATTCCAATAAATGTTCCAAAAACATAAACCTATTCACCACGTAACACATACCTATTCACCACGTAACACATACCTATTCACCATGTAACACGTAGCAAGGAAAACTAACATGTTTTCCAATAAAGCAAGATTAATTTGATTCAAAACTTGGCTCCATAGGTTTTTAGGTAATGTCGTTTAAAGGAAACTTTTATCCAAAAATATTTCAAACACAATAAGTTTCTTCTGAAATATCAGTTCTTAATTAAATGCAGTAAGTAACATATTCCCAAGAACGCAGGCAGGGCACTCCTGTACCCATAAACTTACAAAATATACAGAAGGACGGTTCTGTCGACATGTCTCATGCAAAATTACATCACAAGCAATCCGATATGTAATTACCTGACTGTCCGAGCAGGCGTTCCAGTGAGAATACAAAGAACTTATGAGTGGGATCAGCCACCATAGCACCTGATCCCGAGTGAGTGGAGCTGCGTTACGTCTGCAGCCAGTGGAACATGAGGCTGTGCACCGTGGGATAGTCTAGCTCCGTGTTGGGCGCACTCAGCAGCTGCGCGAGAGTGAGCGAGAGATCGCGCGCGCGCGGCGCGGCCTTCAGCTCGGCGGCCGAGTGCGCCGAGTTGTCGTCGGAGGCCCCGTCGGACGACGCGTCGTGCATTAGGTGGCACAGCGTGGGCGGCTCGTCGCCGTCGTCGCTAAGCTCGTCGGGCGAGGGCGCGGGCGGCTTGATGCGCGCCTCCTCCTTCACGCCGCCCTCGTGTTGGCGTCTCGCGTTCTTGAGCGCGCGGTAGCGGCGCGAGCGCTCGC
The DNA here is from genome assembly GCA_932527175.1 of Operophtera brumata. Taxonomy (NCBI): domain Eukaryota; kingdom Metazoa; phylum Arthropoda; class Insecta; order Lepidoptera; family Geometridae; genus Operophtera; species Operophtera brumata. Next base: position 67,802 of record OW052239.1, on the reverse strand, counting down.
GCTGCAGCCGTCGCTTCCTCTCGTCGGCGCGCTCTAATTCTTCAGGTGTCTTTTTCGTCGAGTTCTTGCCAAAGAAATACCTCATGAACGATTCGTCGCAGTTCCGCTTAGACAGGTAGCTCGCCATCAGTTTGTAGTAATACTGGTTCTCCATTCCCGTATTCCCATATAATATGTTCGAATGTTAGTTTAATCGGTTGAACCTTATTAACTAAACGAGAGTTTTGCGAAATAAATAAAAATATTGAGATTGTGAACGCGAAAAAAGTCTTCCCGTAGTACATTATTTGTCTGACGTAGCACCATGGACTTAGTTAGTATACAATAGCTTGACGCTAGAGTATTAGTGTTCTGTGCGTAGTACACATGGAGGTATAAGTAGTACACCACTGTTTGTCTGTGACACGTCTACAAACTGTTCACCGTAAGTTGGCACCCCGAGGAAAAGGCGGGAAACATCGAATAAGGCGGTCGTGTTTTTTCCCACCTAATTTAAAAATATTGTTTTCTCCTCTTTATAGGGATCAGTGGAGTTATATTTTAATTAATTTCTCAGTTATTGTATCTTTAGTAGTGTAGTGTATATATTCTTCTGCATCTGGTAAGTTATTTCTGCTATTTCTGATGGCGGAGGAGCCACCAGCTCCCGGCGGCGGGAGTAAAGAAAGTCCCTCCGGCTCGCTGCTACCTATGTAACTTTGAGCAATAATAGCTTTGAGAAATTTCTCTCCAATGAATCAGTCATGGATACGGACCTTCGAAAAAATATGTAGTTATTTTACCGAAGATACGGATACATCTGTCTCCAAGAAAGCACAGGCGCCGCCGGTCACAAGAGCCCAATATGGCTCTACAGATAATGCCCCATACATTGTACATGTCCTTTTTTGGGTCTCTTCAAGTCTAGAGTGAATAGGTGCCTTCTAGACCTTTGTGCTCCATCTTGGGCCACATCGTCACTTACCAACAGGTGAGATCGTGGTCAAACAAAGGTCTATCAATGAAAAAAAAACAAAAAAAAAACATTTGCAACGTATAACTGAATCCCTGAATGATGGCTTCACTCTCCACCCCATTATCTTTGGGAAATTTTTAAAACGCAATGCTTTTGACGCATTGGCAGGAATAGGATTTCTATCATATAATCTAATATATCAAAGGCAATGTCCTGACTGACTGACTGACCGAGGTCCAACGCACAGCCTACACCGCTAATCTATAATATATAAAAGGCAATGTCCTGACTGACTGACCGAGGTCCAACGCACAGCCTAAACCGCTGGTTGTAGAGACTTGAAATTTGGAGGGTGTGTTCGTCTCGATGCTTAGGGTTGTACTAAGAAAGGAATTTTAAAAATTCGCATGCTAAGGGTTTCAAAATGGGGTTCTAATGAAAAACAAAAATGCTCTGTATTTCGGAAACCGTTAGTAGTAGAACCTTGAAATTTTACAAGGAGATTCCTCATATAAAATTAACAAACATGTGTTTAGCGATACCTGAAATTTTCCTGAAAAACGGAAGGGGAACGTACTCTTTGTAATTAAATAAAAAATCTTTAGTTTTTACAACGTACAGGCTACACCGCTGGTCGTAGAGACTTGAAATTTGGAGAGTGTATCCTTTTTAGGGTGCTTAAGTGTACTTAAAAAATAAAAAATGGAAAATTCGCTCCCTTAGGGGTCCATAAAGGGCTTTTAATGTATACACTTTGCGTTTTACAGCGCACAGTCTAAGCCGCTGGACCTAGATACATGAAATTTGGAGGATGTATTAATTTTTGGGTGTAGGGTAGTAGGTAGTAGATACTTGAAAATTCACAGGTAGATTCCTTATACAAAAATAGCAAAAATATGTTTCAGCAGTACCTGAAATTTTGCTGAAAAAAGCCACAGGAACGTTTTGTTTGTAAATAAATACACTTTACATTATAGCCAGATTTCAGCGTATTTTGACGATTTAAAAGTTAGTTTCACAGTTTTTTTTTTTATACTACTGGAATGGCGGAGCAAGCAGATGGCCCACCTGATGTTAAGCGGTAACCTCTGCCTATGAACAGTGCATTACCTCATAGGTCACGTCCACCTAGGACGCGCCCTATGTGGCATTGCACTGCGCCCGCCACCCTGAGACATAAAGATGAAGTCTCATGTGCCTGTAATTTCACCGGCACCCTTACCCTTCAAACCGGAACACAGCAATGCGAGCACTACTGCTTTGCGGCAGAAATAGGTATGGTGGTAGTACTTCCCCGGACGAGCTCTGACAAACAACAGACAGACAGTGTAGTCATTGAGATCAAAATATTTTCAGGACTTCAAGGTTCAAATGGGACCCCTAAATTGAAAAACTTGAGTATGGTGTCGTTTCAAAGGTCGTTTCACGGTGTCGTTGTTGGTATCAAAATATTTTCAGGACCTCAGGGTTAAAATGGGATCCCTAAATTGAAAAACTTGAGTATGGTGTCGTTTCAAAGGTCTTTTCTCGGTGTCATTGTTGAGATCGAAATAGTTTAAGGACCTCAGGGTTAAAAAGGGAACACTAAATTGAAAAACTTGAGTACGGTGTTTCAAAGGTCGTTTCACGGTGTCGTTTTTAAGATTAAAATACTTTCAGTACCTCAAGGTTAAAATGGGACTCCTAAATTTAAAAACTTGAGTATGTTGACGTTTCAAAGTGTCGTTGTTGAGATTCAAATATTTTTAGGACCTCAAGGTTAATGGGACCCCTAAATTGAAAAACTTGAGTGTGGTGTTGTTTAAAAAGTAGTTTCACGGTGTGGTTGTTGATGTTTAAGTTGTTGTCTGCACGCCGCGCCGGAAATGTTTTCAAACTACGCGCGGACGAAGTCGCGCTCGGGTCATCTAGTCTAATATATAAAAGGCAATGTCCTGGCTGAGTGACCGAGGTCCAACGCACAGCCTAAACCGCTAATCGTCGAGACTTGAAATTTACAGGGTGTGTTCGTCTCGATGCGTAGGGTTGTACTAAGAAAGGAATTTTGAAAGTTCGCATGCAGGGGTTCAAATGGGTTTCTAACGTAAAAAAAAATGCTCTGTATTTCGGAAACCGTTAGTAGTAGAACCATGAAATTTTACATGGAGATTCCTCAAATAAAATTAACTAACACGTGTTTCAGCATTTCCTGAAATTTTTCTGAAAAATCACAGGGGAACGTTTTCTTTGTAAAAAATAAAAAAACTTTAGTTTTTACAACGCACAGCCTATGGTCGTAGAGACTTGAAATTTGGAGTGTTGTCTTTTTAGGGTGTCGTCGTCGTCGTCGTTTCGTATGAGGTAGTGCTGGCCTCTGGTGTCAGAGTTTGTCAAGCCGCCCGAGGGCCTCTGACATGGCTTATCGACTGCTATTAATCAATAACAGCCGGGACCGACAGCTTAACGTGCCCTCCGAAGCACAGAGCGATGGAAATCCGCACATAACTTAGAAAAGTCATTGGTGCGGAGCCAAGGATCGAACCCGGTGTCGTTGGATTCTGAGTTGCACTATTGAACCGTTAGGCTACCATCGCTATAGGGGTAAAGGTGTACTTAAAAAGGAATTTGGAAAATTCGCTTCCTTAGGGGTCCATAAAGGGCTTTTAATGTATACACTTTGCGTTTTGCAGCGCACAGCCTAAACCGCTGGACATTAAATTTGGAGGATGTATTAATTTTTGGGTGTAGGGGTGTACTAAGAAAGAATTTTGGAAAATTCACCCCGTTAGGGGTCCAAAACGGCTTTTAATGTAAAACTAAAATGCTTCGTATTTCGGAAACCGTTTGTAGTAGATATACTTGAAAATTCACAGGTAGATTCCTTATATAAAAATAGCAAAAATACGTTTCAGCAGTACCTGAAATTTTGCTAAAAAAAGCCACGGGTACGTTTTGTTTGTAAATAAATACACTTTACGTTTTAGCCAGATTTCAGCGTATTTTGACGATTTCAAAGTTAGTTTCACAGTGTAGTCATTGAGATCAAAATATTTTCAGGACCTCAAGGTTCAAATGGGACCCCTAAATTAAAAAACTTGAGTATGGTGTCGTTTCAAAGGTCGTTTCACGGTGTCGTTGTTGAAATCAAAATATTTTCAGGACCTCAAGGTTCAAATGGGACCCCTAAAAACTTGAGTATTGTGTCGTTTCAAAGGTCGTTTCACGGTGTCGTTGTTGAAATCAAAATATTTTCAGGACCTCAGGGTTAAAAAGGGAACACTAAATTGAAAAACTTGAGTATGGTGTCGTTTCATAGGTCGTTTCACGGTGTCATTGTTGAGATCGAAATATTTTAAGGACCTCAGGGTTAAAATGGGACCCCTAAATTGAAAAACTTGAGTACGGTGTCGTTTCAAAGGTCGTCTAAATTGAAAAACTTGAGTTTGGTGTTATTTCAAAAGTCGTTGTTAAGATTAAAATATTTTCAGGAAATCAAGGGTAAAATGTGACCCCTAAATTGAAAAACTTGAGTGTGATGTTGTTTCAAAAGTCGTTTCACTGGGTGGTTGTTGATGTTTAAGTTGTTGTCTGCACGCCGCGCCGGAGATGTTTTCAAACTACGCGCGGACGAAGTTGCGCGCGGGTCATCTAGTAACCATATAGATGCCAACGCATTCATTAGTCATGATAGCCTGAACAGTAACAACTTTAAAGCATTTATACAAACTTATAATGTGCCACGCATGGGTGTTGTCCGTGGAGTACCCGCAGACATCTCTCGAAGTATGTTGGCACGATTTGAATACCTACACGGGGGTGACAGCACGCTACACCTAACGGCTTACCCAGTTTTGATAGAGTTTAAAGATACTGAATGTCGTCGGGCCGACAACCCCTGTTTTGTCACCTACCCCCCTAAAACCACCGGTGGCCTCTCGGGCGCCGCCGGTGCGTGTTGGTTCTCCGAGGGGAGGTCAGGGCAAGTCGAACCCGCGATCTGCGGCCCCCCGACATTACAATGTAGGTACTGCGGACCCTGACCCCTGTACGTACTGCAGGGAACCCGGCCATTACGTGCCGAAGTGCAGGCAGTTCCTTGAGCAGCGGATCCAGGGACGCCGCAACATTACGTACCGAAGTGCAGGCAGTTCCTTGAGCAGCGGGTCCAGAGACGCCGCAACATTACGTGCCGAAGTGCACGCAGTTCCTTGAGCAGCGGGTCCAGGGACGCCGCAACATTACGTGCCGATGTGCAGGCAGTTCCTTGAGCAGCGGGTCCAGGGACGCTGCAACAATCGAGACCGTATTGTTGCCCACGACCTCGATTTGTTTGGTGCTCCGGTGGTGGATCAACATGTGTGCGTGCCGTATTGGACACGAGCACACAGGGTTGCATTGTATCCGCACGTGTAGTGAGACTGGTGAGCTTGGTTGGATGTAGTACCCCGCAATGCAGCAAATTTGGGTTGGGATGACCCGCTCTCCGGAGACTTGTTAAGCGATTGGGAATATTTCTTCTCTTCGCTCCTGGAGATAAATCGGGTCGAACTTCCACGTAAGTTGTTCCCTTCGGGAAAGTGCAGAGCAACCCTTCACGGGTTCAGCGACGCCTCCGAGCAAGGATTTGCAGCAGTGGTTTACTTACGAACCGTTAGCTCCGCCGGAGCGGTCCATGTAATGTGCGGTGATGGCCAAAAGCAAGGTGGCCCCGATTCGGACGTGTTATCCCGAAGTTGGAATTGTCGGGAGCAGCACTCCTCGTGCGCTTGCTAAACCATGTCACCAAGAACTTGAAAGGCACTTTAATTCTTGTGAAAAGTGTCTTCGCATGGACTGACAGCTAAATTGTTTTGTGTTGGTTGAAGTCGTCAGTTCATACGTTGGAGGTCTTTGTGGCCAACGGTGTCTCGCAGATCCAAAATTCGGAAACTGCTTTGATTTGGAGACACGTACCAGGTGAATTGAAACCAGCGGATGTAGTATCCAGAGGATGCCGGGCACCTGAGCTTGTTACCCACCTCCTGTGGTGGAGGCCAGAATAGCTATTGGAACCCGAATCACACTGGCCTGCCTACCAGTCGTGTGGTCGGGACCCCATCGTCGGGCCTGAGGGTCCACCTTGTCGAGACTGCTCCTGTTTTGAATACCTCTTGGCTTTTAGATCGGTTCAGTTAATTTCTTGATTGGTCAGCCACTTGCAGCTCTGCCGGAGTTCCCCCTACGGGACGTAACTTCCGACCGTTTGTTGCGCTATCAGATTCAATACATTTATTTCAGGCAACAGTGAAAAATGTACATTGTACCTAGACAAAGGCCCATAGTAATATATACCTTACAACTAACATACATATAAAGATATTTATAACTTATTTATATTTATCTAACACACGCTGCAAGCTGCAACAAATGGGTCAAAACTTTTGGACCCGGTGGTCTTTGGAATATTTGCATGTTTTGCAGCAGCGCCTCAAGTGGACTGATCGAACTGATCCCCCCAGTGTCGGTGACCTTGTGTTAGTTAAGGATGCTAAGTGCTAACCTACCGCCACTGCGTTGGCGCCGGGGGCGAATTGTTAACTTGTATCCCGGTAAGGACGGGACCCCTCGGTTTGCTGAGGCCATGGTGGGGGACAGTCAAGTCACTCAGTCCTCAAGCGAGCGGTCGCAACTTTGTCACGACTCCCCGTAGTAGGTATAGCGGACCGGCTGGAGGCCTGTCCGGAACGGGTGGTTGTTTGGTTTCGACTTCCAAATTAGAAGCATTTTGAGTGTTGCGGTAACAACGATTTTGCGTGAACTGACACTGATTGATCAGACGTCAGAAACATAACTTGACAGTAAGCTTTTGGAGATTTTGCCACGAAATTTGGTGTTTTTTTTTATACTACTTGGATGACGGAACAAGCAGATGGCCCACCTGATGTTAAGCGGTAACCTCTGCCTATGAACAGTGCATTACCTCATAGGTCACGTCCACCTAAGACGTACCCTATGTGGCATTGCACTGCGCCCGCCACCCTGAGACATAAAGATGAAAAGTGCTTTGTACAATATATTAAATCTTGGAAAATCCAGCGATTGGTGGCTAGTTTTGCGACTTTGGACAGCCCGCTGGCCCTAATTTGTGTTTGAGGACAAGTGAATTCCAAAATTTGTGATTTTGGGGGAAGTTTGTTGAAATCCCACCAGCCAAGGACCTTGTCAGAATTTTGGTAATCTGCCGGCCAAAAGTGTCAATTTATAGTGCGAACAGTTCTTCGTGTGCTAACCCATTGCTTTCAGCCTATGACAGCTAAACGGGATCCCTTATTAGCTAATTAGGCCGGAATGCTTGGAACCTTGGACACACGAAGCCACGTCATGTGAGTAACAAGTACTTATGAACTTTTTGATTGTAACCAAGACACAGGTTTTCTTAACTTAATTTGGTTGGTAGGGCTAGTTAACACAGTAATGTAGGTACATGTACCTATTAAGTGAAATAAAAATTTACATTTGAATTCGATCTAACCTATTATTGTCACATTTGTATATAGGAAAAGCTCTGCGTATCGCTGACAAATTCGCCTAACCCTACCACAGGGTCTGGGTGAAACAAACTATGTATTTGATAACGTACAAATTTTTATTTTACGAAGATTCGATCAGTCTACGAACAGTCCTTTTGATGTCTCTCTCAGTGTCAAGTGACGTCCATGCGCTCGGGGTCGGGCGGCGGCGCCAGCGGTGCACGTCCCGTAAGCGGCGCTCTCAGTGTCACGTGACGTCCATGCGCTCGGGGTCGGGCGGCGGCGCCAGCGGCGCACGTCCCGTAAGCGGCGCTCTCAGTGTCACGTGACGTCCATGCGCTCGGGGTCGGGCGGCGGCGCCAGCGGCGCACGTCCCGTAAGCGGCGCTCACAGTGTCACGTGACGTCCACGCGGTCGGGGTCGGGCAGCGGCGCCAGCGGCTCACGTCCCGTAAGCGGCGCTCACAGTGTCACGTGACGTCCATGCGCTCGGGGTCGGGCGGCGGCGCCAGCGGCGCTCTCAGTGTCACGTGACGTCCATGCGCTCGGGGTCGGGCGGCGGCGCCAGCGGCGCATGTCCCGGAAGCGGCGCTCTCAGTGTCACGTGACGTCCATGCGCTCGGGGTCGGGCGGCGGCGCCAGCGGCGCTCTCAGTGTCACGTGACGTCCATGCGCTCGGGGTCGGGCGGCGGCGCCAGCGGCGCATGTCCCGGAAGCGGCGCTCTCAGTGTCACGTGACGTCCATGCGCTCGGGGTCGGGCGGCGGCGCCAGCGGCGCATGTCCCGGAAGCGGCGCTCTCAGTGTCACGTGACGTCCATGCGCTCGGGGTCGGGCGGCGGCGCCAGCGGCGCGAGCGCGCGGCGCACGTCCCGGAAGCGGCGCTTGAAGCGCAACCCGCAGCCACGCGCGCGCCTGAATTCGAGCAGCGTGCCGCGCGCTGCGCCCGCCTCGGGCACCACCCACGCGCGCATGCGCACCTCGTCCCCGCACTCCACCGTCAACTGCAACACACACAACATGCGCGCTGTAACGTGCCGTCAGCCCGTCCCTTCCCGCTCTGGCATCGCGTCACTCACCGTGCTGCGCACGCTGCGCGCGGCGGCGAGCCCGGCGCCGCACAGCGCCGCGGCCGCGCTCTCGAGCGCCGCGTCGCGCGCGCCCGCCACGCGCACGCGCGTCATCCGCGCCCACACGCTCTGCGAAACAGTTACAACGTTAAACAAACGGCCACATAATAGCAATGACGCGTAGTTGCGGTACCCAAGAGGCAGCCGCATAAATTGGCAATAATTAGCAGCTTTTTCTTCATCATATACATCATATCATATACTGGAAACAAATTGCTATTCGCCCGGCGCAGCCGGTCGGTTATCGATACGTCACACTTCGAAGCCGGAAAAAAAACGAGCGGTAGACAAGAACTTAGGAAAAATGCACTGAAAATACTTGAAATTCGGATGGCATTTGTTTTTTGAGCCTTGTTTTTTGAGGTGTGACAAATCATCCATCCCTCCTCCCGTGATATTGCACCCCCTCTGGCCACCCCTACAAACGATATGCACAAATGCCATCCCTCTCCCGTGATATTGCACCACCTCTGGCCACCCCTACAAACGATATGCACAAATGCCATGCCTCTCCCGTGATATTTCACCCCCTCTGGCCACCCCTACAAACGATATGCACAAATGCCATCATCCCTCTCCCGTGATATTGCACCCCCTCTGGCCACCCCTACAAACGATATGCACACATGCCGTGCCTCTCACGTGATATTTCACCCCCCTCTGGCCACCCCTACAAATAATATGCACAAATGCCATTCCTCTCCTGTGATATTTCACCCCCTCTGGCCACCCCTACAAATAATATGCACAAATGCCATCCCTATCCCGTGATATCTCACCCCCCTCTGGCCACCCCTGTACACAAATGCTGCACTCACCGCCTGCGTGAGCTGCGTGCCGTCCTGCGTGGCGGCGAGCAGCAGGTCGCTGCGAGTAGCTGATGAGCGCGTCCATGTCGGCACGCGACAGTGTACTGCACTCACCGCCTGCGTGAGCTGCGTGCCGTCCTGCGTGGCGGCGAGTAGCAGGTCGCTGCGAGTAGCTGATGAGCGCGTCCATGTTGGCACGCGACAGTGTACTGCACTCACCGCCTGCGTGCCGTCCTGCGTGGCGGCGAGCAGCAGGTCGCTGCGAGTAGCTGATGAGCGCGTCCATGTCGGCACGCGACAGTGTACTGCACTCACCGCCTGCGTGAACTGCGTGCCGTCCTGCGTGGCGGCGAGCAGCAGGTCGCTGCGAGTAGCTGATGAGCGCGTCCATGTCGGCACGCGACAGTGTACTGCACTCACCGCCTGCGTGAGCTGCGTGCCGTCCTGCGTGGCGGCGAGCAGCAGGTCGCTGCGAGTAGCTGATGAGCGCGTCCATGTCGGCACGCGACAGTGTACTGCACTCACCGCCTGCGTGAGCTGCGTGCCGTCCTGCGTGGCGGCGAGTAGCAGGTCGCTGCGAGTAGCTGATGAGCGCGTCCATGTTGGCACGCGACAGTGTACTGCACTCACCGCCTGCGTGAGCTGCGTGCCGTCCTGCGTGGCGGCGAGTAGCAGGTCGTCGGCGCACGTCGGCTGCGAGTAGCTGATGAGCGCGTCCATGTCTGCCCGCGATAGCTCCTCGGGCGCGGGGGCGGGGGGGCGAAGCGCGGGCGCGGGCTGCGAGCGACACGCGCGCGCCTCCTCCGGCTCCGAGCCGCCCTCACCTGCGACACGTCGCTTGTTTATGCATGTTATCTTGAGTTACCTTACCACTCAACACAAATCTAACTCGGTTTCAAACTATTTCAGTACCTATTATTATTGAGAAGGTCCTTTTATTTATTGAGAAAACCATCGGCGATACAAAAGTATGAATAAGAACTTAGAACTAGGACATAAGGCTAATAACAGGTTTCTACGTTTTAGCATAATAAGGAATGTTGGGAACAAACAACAGCTGTTTGCTAACTAGCTAGACAGGTACATACAGGTATGACTAGCTAGACAGGTACATACATGTATCAAGAAACCTTTGTGAGAGAAAATAAATGCTTTACATTATTATATTATACAGTAAGTAACCGACTCACGCCAGCAGGTACTTTGGTAGTCACCTACTAATGTAAGTCCGTGGGTAGCAGGTATACCTACCCACCAGTGTACGTGTATAACTAGCTATACAGGTACTTACAGTAAGTAACAGACTCACGCCAGCAGGTACTTTGGTAGGCACCTACTAATGTAAGTCCGTGGGTAGCAGGTATACCTACCCACCAGTGTACGTGTATAACTAGCTATACAGGTACTTACAGTAAGTAACATACTCACGCCAGCAGGTACTTTGGTAGGCACCTACTAATGTAAGTCCGTGGGTAGCAGGTATACCTACCCACCAGTGTACGTGTATAACTAGCTATACAGGTACTTACAGTAAGTAACAGACTCACGCCAGCAGGTACTTTGGTAGGCACCTACTAATGTAAGTCCGTGGGTAGCAGGTATACCTACCCACCAGTGTACGTGTATAACTAGCTATACAGGTACTTACAGTAAGTAACAGACTCACGCCAGCAGGTACTTTGGTAAGCACCTACTAATGTAAGTCCGTGGGTAGCAGGTATACCTACCCACCAGTGTACGTGTATAACTAGCTATACAGGTACTTACAGTAAGTAACAGACTCACGCCAGCAGGTACTTTGGTAGGCACCTACTAATGTAAGTCCGTGGGTAGCAGGTATACCTACCCACCAGTGTACGTGTATAACTAGCTATACAGGTACTTACAGTAAGTAACAGACTCACGCCAGCAGGTACTTTGGTAGGCACCTACTAATGCAAGTCCGTGGGTAGCAGGTATACCTACCCACCAGTGTACGTGTATAACTAGCTATACAGGTACTTACAGTAAGTAACAGACTCACGCCAGCAGGTACTTTGGTAGGCACCTACTAATGTAAGTCCGTGGGTAGCAGGTATACCTACCCACCAGTGTACGTGTATAACTAGCTATACAGGTACTTACAGTAAGTAACAGACTCACGCCAGCAGGTACTTTGGTAGGCACCTACTAATGTAAGTCCGTGGGTAGCAGGTATACCTACCCACCAGTGTACGTGTTTTTTTTTATATCCCACCACGATTTTCCAGTGAGGGAAAGTGAAGAAGTAATCGGAATTTCGAAAAGCAAAATACACTGAAATAAAAAATACAAATTCAAAAGTTACATTGAAGGGCGATTAGTACAAAAATTACTGCCTGGTGATGCTGAAAGACGACTTATTTTCTGCCATGAAATCGAGAGGCTCATCCTAGAGGATCAGTATTTTCTAAATAATATTATTTATTTTCTAAGTTTTGTTTAATTAAATATTGCACACAACTCGGTCGCTTTGTATCCTCCCTTGCAGCCGTACGTAATTAGTTCCAAAGTGTAAACATTACATACACCTTCATCAGATCAGTTCCAAAGTTGTAAACATTACATACACCTTCATCAGATCAGTTCCAAAGTTGTAAACATTACATACACCTTCATGATCAGTTCCAAAGTTGTAAACATTACATACACCTTCATCAGATCAGTACCAAGGTTGTAAACATTACATACACCTTCATCAGATCAGTTCCAAAGTTGTAAACATTACATACACCTTCATCAGATCAGTACCAAAGTTGTAAACATTACATACACCTTCATCAGATCAGTACCAAAGTTGTAAACATTACATACACCTTCATCAGATCAGTACCAAAGTTGTAAACATTACATACACCTTCATCAGATCAGTACCAAAGTTGTAAACATTACATACACCTTCATCAGATCAGTACCAAAGTTGTAAACATTACATACACCTTCATCAGATCAGTACCAAGGTTGTAAACATTACATACATCTTCATCAGATCAGTACCAAAGTTGTAAACATTACATACACCTTCATCAGATCAGTACCAAAGTTGTAAACATTACATACACCTTCATCAGATCAGTACCAAAGTTGTAAACATTACATACACCTTCATCAGATCAGTACCAAAGTTGTAAACATTACATACACCTTCATCAGATCAGTACCAAAGTTGTATTGATTTCGTTTATTGTTTTAGTCTTACGAAATACTAACGGGTTTAGTTTAGTTTAGTTTAGTGAGGCACAAAATAATAACACGAGACCAGAGTTACAATCCTCTTTCACATGAGTGAGCTGAGCTGAGCTGCATCGCGGCGACACTGGCGAGCGAGCGACACCGCGGTGCTTTGGTAATCTAGCTTTATGAGCTAGCACACGTCACCGAGCTAGATCGCCAAAGAACCGCGGAGCGCGACCGACGACGCGGCGTGGCACGCTGCGGGCTGCGGGCGGCGGGCGGCGAGGGGCGGCGGCGGCGTGCTGAGGCACCGGGCGGCTCCGAGACGCGCACACTCAGAGTCACCTAGTACCTGAGACGCCGGCGCCGTGCGCTGCGGGCGGCGGGCGGCGAGGGGGAGGGGGAGGGGGCGACACTCACCGGGCTCGAGCCAGCGGTGCTGCAGCAGCTGCGACAGCGTGGCGCGGCACTCGGGCGCGGGGCGCAGCGCCCGGCGCAGCAGCGCGCGCGCGGCGCCGCGCATCTTGCGCCACGGGCCCGCGCCCGCGTCTCCGGGCACGGGCGCGGGCGGCTCGCGCTCGGCAGCGGCGCTCCACGCGGCGTAGCGCGCGTCGGACGCGAGCGCACGCTCCCACGGCAACTCTGCGGATCAGACCGTGAGGCTCAACAGGCGCCGCGCCGGCGACACGAGCGCACGGCGGCTCGTAACTCTACAGGCGACACGAGCGCACGGCGGCTCGTAACTCTACAGGCGCCGCGCCGGCGACACGACCGCACGGCGGCTCGTAACTCTACAGGCGACACGAGTGCACGGCGGCTCGTAACTCTACAGGCGACGCGCCGGCGACACTAGCGCACGGCGGCTCGTAACTCTACAGGCGACACGAGCGCACGGCGGCTCGTAACTCTACAGGCGACACGAGCGCACGACGGCTCCTCCGCCGCAGACGCCGGGCGGGGCGATGGCGACGCCGCGGATCGTAACTTCGGTACCGTAACTTTAGGGTCTGCGAACACGCCTACAGCTAGGATACCAAAGATGCCAGCCGCGGCATACCGGCGAGCCCGGCGGGCGGCGGAGCGGCGGCGGCGGCGGCGCTGCGGGAGGTGGCGGCACTCACCGCCGGCCAGCATGGCCACGAGGACGACGGCGGCGGCCCACAGGTCGGCGGGCTGCGCGCGGTAGGCGCGCTCGGCGGCGCCCAGCACCTCGGGCGCGGCGTACGGCACCGTGCCGCACACGCGCGACAGGAGCCGCTCGCGCGCGCCGTGCCTGCAAGCAGCGCGCGGTGAGTGCGGGCGCGGGGCGGGGCGGGGCGGGGCGGGGCGGTGTGGGGCGGTACTCACCTGAACAGCGTGGCCATGCCGAAGTCGGAGAGCTTGAGGTCGTCGTTGTGGTCGAGCAGCAGGTTCTCGGGCTTGATGTCGCGGTGCGCGACGCCGCGCGCGTGCAGGTAGCGCAGCGCGCGCAGCAGCTGCGTGTAGTAGCGGCGCGCGGCGCGCTCCGGCATGCCGGCGTCCGGCTCGATGCGGTCGAACAGCTCGCCGCCCGCCGCGTACTCCACGAACATGTAGTGCACGTCGGCGTGCGCGCGCGCGCCCAGGCAGCGCAGCACGTGCGGGTGTCGCAACGCGCGCTGCAGCGCCGCCTCGCGCGCCGCCTCGCCGCGCGCCGCCTCGCCGCGCACCGCCTTCAGCGCGACGCAGGCGCCCGTGCGCGCGTGCACCAGCAGCCTCACCCTGACCGCACATTGTACAGAGTGTCACTCCCTTGCTGCTCTAGTTAGTTACAGACAGCGCAGCACGCGAGGGTGTATTAGATTCTGTGATGCGACGGCTTATCTCGCGGAAAATCATTGTATGATTCTGTGATGCGACGGCTTATCTCGCGGAAAATCATTGTATGATTCTGTGATGCGACGGCTTATCTCGCGGAAAATCATTGTATGATTCTGTGATGCGACGGCTTATCTCGCGGAAAATCTTTGTTTTTCGTGATTTTCACTTACTTTTCGTTCCACGAGCGCTGTTCTGTCAATATCTAACTTACCTGAACTTTAATGAGTTACAAAGTGATGTAATTTGGCTGTTGTATGCGCCCTAATAACCTTCTCGAGCGAGTGCTATGTAGGGCTACGAAAATGGTTCCTGGTCTTAATGCACCAACATATCAGGAACAACTTCACAAACTTGAATTAACTACCCTTCAGCAACGTAGAGAGCGTGGAGACCTAATAGAGACCTACAAGATCCTAAACAACCACTACAGTTTACCAGATATATCACAGACACTATATACCATGAACAATAATATAGGTCTCAGAGGACACTCACTGAAGCTGCAACGCGGGCCAAGTACCAGCAATTCGGAGATGCCCATATTGCCTAATCGCATTGTGTGCACTTGAAACCGGCTACCACACTCAGTGACCAGTGTCCCCCTCAGTGAATTCTTTCAAAAATAGACTTGACAAACATTTATAGTGCACTAATAAGAAGTATGATATACACGCATTAGCTCTGAGGGCTTTGTGTATTATAAATAAATAAATTAAATAACTGGTTGTGAATGAACTGATTAACATTAAAAGACAAAAGTGTAATCAGTGCAGCAAGTGAAACTAAGACATTTCAACACTCTGATATAGACACATCAGCAAAAGGTGCTCGTCTATAATAATAATAATAACAGAACTTGTTACATGCTACGCATCAGATTATGATTCGGCTTACACTATAATTTAGATAATTTCTTCAGGAAGATTTGTGTTCATAATCACTGATGATGAATCAAGATGAACCGCAAGACATCGATGATCGAGGTACTTGACGTGCATGTAATAGTGACGAAGATAGGGTAAGATACTCACTCGCCGTAGGCTCCTTCACCCAGGAGTTGAGCAACGAGCCAGCCATCCACGAACTCGCCACCCGCCGACATCGCGGCGGCGGCCCGCTGCGAGCGCGGCCTGCAACACAACACGGCGGCGTCACGCATGCTGCTCCGCGGCTGTTGCACCCGGTCCCGGTCCGCCCGACCACGCCACCGGCGCCCACGGAACGCACTAGCTTTCACACATTACCTAGCCGGTCCACTGATGAGAACCCTCGCCGGCGCTAGATGTTTTCGTTCTTATCCGATTACAAAACAAGCTAAATTTACGGAAACGATTTCATGATATAATGGCGGAAGGCACGTGGAAATCGGCGAACAAAGCGAACGCCGAACGTTCTCTGGCTCTGGCAGCAGTTTCGTTGACGCCTCGTTCGGAGTAGGATGTAGCTAACGCAGACCTCGTGAATTAAATAATGATTCAATTTAACGCTATATTGCGTAGAAAGGACAAATTGACACTAACCTTACTGAAGATCAATGGATTACACCATTTTGCAATTGCCATCTTTCTTTTCTTTTGCTTGCCTTGCATTGCTTGCTTGCTTCCACTTGTTTCAACCCATAGTTTCCACTGTTTGCTAGCGTGCGTGCGCCGCACAGACTAAGTAAAACCATAGAGGAAAAAATCTACGTCGTTGGTGCACCGCTGCGCGCCACAGCCACAACGCTCGCCACCGCCCTCGCCACCGCCGCTCGCCGACACGCCGCGCGCGACGCCGCGCCGTCTGCCCATCTCTCTCATAGCTCTCTAGTTCTTTAGAGGGCTATTAATGGGATTCTTTTACGCCATGAAGTTATAGGTAAATCTTAAGGCCACTCTCTGTACTTTATGTTGAAATACATTACATTGACCTTTCGTTGGACTCCTGTGATGCTATCTCACAAATCTAAATTCGCCCTTTGTTAACCTTTAAATTAAATTTTTAATTGTTATGGCAAAGAATTTCTTAATTGGTAATTTAATTTGGGGAATAATTAGGTATTAGGTACAACCTATAAGTAATTTGTAAAATAATATTTAACTGATCTAGCAACCGATATAATTTAACGATCAATAGATATTTTTCAATTGTTCCATCTTTGTGGAAATCAGCATCCCGAAACGACGGCAACACCGAATGCGTCTTTATGGCGAATTGTCGATTACATAACATATAATTTTGTCGACTCGGAAGTTTATAATCTAACGTTACTCGTTATCAAAACACGAAAAATGGTTCAAAAATGTGTAGTACCTACTAAATTGTGGAAGAAAATGGTATCCTAGATGTAACTTGATATTTCACAGGTGAGTAGTAAATTATCTTAATATGAATACTTTCATAATAACGAAAATTTAGTTTTTTACACAGAAGTCTTTGTTTTTTCCAGCAACTAGTAATGTCTGGTCCGTAAACAAGTACACACGTGGTTTCCAACATATAATTCAAAAGATTTCTAGTAGGTAGTTATTTTTCAGAATTTAACAAAAGGAGATGTCCAAAAAATATGTGGAGGCCGGTATAAAAATAACTCCAAATTCTTATCAACATAATAGCTATTTACGGAGAAAGGGCATATTATTTGGCTATTTTTAAGCTTATGAATAATAATAAAGGTACCTCCGTTTTTTTTTAAACCTGATTTAACTGTTGTGTTGTGCAAACAAAAGTTTAGAACTTGCAACACTCCCGAAAGGTGAACTTGATTCTCTTTGGCAGGCAGACTATTTAATTTTAATACTCTCTAGCTAGCGAGACAGGCGGCCATGGACTTAGTATTCATACGTCCAGGCGTAGTATGCAGGCGGCATACTACGTCCATGCAGGCGGCAGCAAGAAGCTTGAATTTGGCGGCAGCATGGGCCATGAAGTTATAGGTAAAGAGGTAAATCTATAACTTCATGGCATGGGCAGACAGGTGACCACAGATAACTTTTCATACGGCTATCCTACCCCCCATATATTACTTTCCTCTATGATCCTACCTTCGTACCGTGTTGTTGCGTTATTATCAAATATCTTCCCGCGCTTTTTTACATTTGACCTTTGCTTATTCTACGGACTCCGAACCCTCTATTGCGATCAACCTTGGCGCTTGTTTTACTGGACTCTGATTATATCTAACCATGGCTGTATGTGCTAACTGCCATATTATCTTGCGACCTTCCCACCAGCAACATGAATACCTAGCTCTGGACTTAGGACCTGAACTACTCGTAGTTATAATAATAGAGGAATGGTGTCGTCGTGAGGTAGGTTATTCTTTTCTCACACTATTGATCGCTTTACTCAAGTGGATGTTGCTGCCCACCCCCTGGTTTATTCCCATAATGTCTACTTTTATTTTAAGTTCTAATATGGTTATCTTTTACGGTTGTGCCGTTGTGCCAAGAGTGTGTGCAACTTGTGATAGAAGAAACAAACAACCGTATTGAGGATCCTAATTACAGATCCAACCAACAATTAGGTCATATTTGTGTATGCATATCTTGTGGCATATCCTTATCCAGACGCACCGGAAGACGTTATAACAGGTTATTGGAACGATCTGTTGAGAAAAACTATATAGAGAACCAAATATTTCCCCGATAAGTAATATATAGATTTTTCTTGTGCTTTGTCTACAACACATTCGAGAAAATGGAACGTTTATAGTAGAAGTTGACACTGATTTACTCAGGCACTCAGAAAATTCAGTTTTGTTAAGAGGAAGGATAAAGTCTCGTCACCAAGGCAGCAAAATATACTATTTATATATATTGCTCCATTTAAATTATGTTATAAATGATTGGTGTCAACGAATTGCTGGATACTATTGTAGCTGTATAATAGGAAAATGCACTGTTGGGAGCTGTGCACATATAATGACGATTGTATGGTATTTAGGATAGGCACGACACCAACATACCATCTTACCACCTGCCAGCTTTTTAGATGGCATATTAGTAAGAGATGATATTGAGAATGAAAAAGAATAGAGCAAAAAATATTATAAATATTTGTACGATCTGCAGATATTTGTTCAGGGTGTTCTGGGTATTTTATATGCATAATAAAAATAAAAAAGTACTGTATTGTTTTAAGTATATCAGTTATCTAGTACCCATAACACAAGCTCTGCTTAGCTTGGGGCTAGATAATTTTGTGTGAATTGATCAGCATTTTTTTTTTTTATTTATCTAAGTAAGAGATGACATTGAAAATGACACATCGGCCGTAGAGTCGAATGAGAGTAAATAATAAAGCAAAATATTTTATAAATCATCTTTTATTTTTTACTGCTCTCCATTTTAGATGACGGCGTAAATAAGTTTTTTGTAAATGTAGATACCTACCTACTACTGATAGATACACAACATGAACAGATAATTCACTTCACTTACTGGTTTATCCGTTCTGTCAGGAAACGTTCTGAGTAGATACCTACCTACCTACACTGCTGGAGAGTTCACTAATAGATAGGAGCTGCCTATATTGATAATAGTAGGTACCTATAGAAATATGCATAAGTACCTACATTCCTCGCTTCCATAAAAACATTTGTAGTTGTCAGGTACCTCAGGGCACAGATAAATTGATTGTAAATTGTGTAGTAGCACAGAAGAAGTAGTACTTTATTCATGTGTATTAGCACGTATTCCATTCAAGGAGAGTATTCTAGTCATCATATCTTTGGGCACAGGCAGAAGAAGACAAAATGGTATATGTTCGTGTTGAATAATAGATAGGGATAGCACTATCAACTTGCTTCCGTGCCCATGAGATGGCGATGTATACATGTCCTCCTCTACATTTTACATACTTTCAATCTCGTTCTAAATAACATTATATTTAAGGAATAAATAATAATTTTAAGTTCAGTTCAGTAGTTTACAAGACAATATAACGTTACTGACACATGGATGATATTTTTTTTTTTGTTTGAGTTTGTAGGTAAAGGATTTGAGTGATTTTTCCGTACCTACTTCGTTTGAGTAAAACCTTAAAGTAGGTATGTTGGAAGTATTGCATAGACTACACAATTACACACGTGTGGTTGGGGCATCTTTGTTTCATTATGTTTTCCCTTCAAGATTTTATTTATTATTTTCTCAGAAACGGAGGTTCTATAAAACATAAAATTAATACATTCGAGTAGCCCAATAAATAAGCTTTTTTTTGAGATATATTTCGTACTGATGGAATTTTCTCGGAATATTATACCACTTTTGACTTCTCCTTTGCATTGTAAACAGAAACCAACTATAGTGACCATGATGCATAGTAAACTTTGTATATTTCCCGTTTTGATCAGCAGTCTGTTTTCCGACCAGCTAGCAGGGTTATGATCTTATGCTATTAGGCTAAAAGGCACTTAAGCGTCTCTTTCTGATCTTCTTTCTCGCTTACTAGCTAGGTATATAGTTTTTGTTATATTGTTACTCAGTTATTTTAATTTATTTTATATATTTTTTTAGCTTTCCTATGGATCCAAGAAGGAGAAGACAATGGCTATCCAGAGTAAAATAAAAAAATAAATTTTATGAAACAGCAAAAATATGCAATACAGATCCACCAACTTATCTGTATAATTAAATGTACGTAGGGCTATCCAGAGACAAATAAAAAAACAATTTTATGAAACAGCATAAATATGCAGAACAGATTCACCAACTTATCTGTAGAATGAAATGTATGTAGTTTTCTATCAACTACATACATTTTATTCTACAGATAAGTTGGTGGATCTCTAATCATTTTGTACCTACGTCCTACAGATATGCATTTATTTACAGAAATAATATTACAACAATATTAATATTACCTACAGATTATATAATTATATTACATACATTGTTTTATTTTTATCTGCAAAATGACAACCACATCCTATAAGAGTGGAAGAAGAGGAATGTGATAGGGAATTAATTGCTGGCAGGATACTATGATTAATTATTATTTCCATTCAAACGTCTCTCAGTTTACAATATTATCTACTTATAAAAGAATGGCATGAATATATACCTATTGTTAGGTTTTCACCTAATACCTATCGTTTTTGAACTTGTCTCTTTTACTTTGTAGTTGTGTGGACACCCTACTAGAAAGAGAGGAGCGAGTGGAGCGAGATAGAACTCAGTCGATTTGCTTCATATAGGTCATGGAGGAGTCCATCTTCCTAGATATAGGTCTAGACGAGAGTGGCCTCCAGATTTACCTATAACTTCATGACGCCCATAGATCTACAGACCGTTCACCGTAAGCTGGCACCTGCCATGGAGTATTTACAGGTGCCATCTTACGGTGAACAAGCTGTAGAATGTACGTATAGGTCATAGAGTGAGATTTAGGCATGGACTTAGTGTTTGTATCATAGATTTACGCCCGTTTGCACTAAACACAAGTTAGGCTTGTCCTAGTTATGATACACCTAAGCATAGGAACAGCCTAGCTAAAAAAATGGTTTGCACTAACAGACTTCTCATAACTACGTCGTAACTTGGGCATTGCCTAGCTAAGAGAATGATTGAATGAATGTAACGATTGTTTTTTTAAACCGGCCAAGTAATGTAGACCACGGCATATTTTTTTATCATTATCTTCACATTAGTTTAGTGATAAGTTAAAAGGAGACAAAAGATGTGGAGTTGGTTTATTTTGTTTGGTTAGGTAGTTATAGGAAAATCAATGTCAAATACGAGTATATGACAATTCATAGAAAAAAAACTCAGATTGTGATTGTAAACAAACAAATACTCGGAGTATTGTTCTCACATCTGGAATGGTGCACCGAAGTACTTACCAACTGCAACCTCTGGACTCCCTACAACGCAGAGCTGTTAGGATTGTCGACGCACCCCAAGTTACCAGGGGTCTAGAACCGTTGAGCGTGCGCCGAGATATTGGCGCGCTTAGCATCTTTTATAAGATTTTTAACGGGGAATGCTCAGAGGAGCTTTTTGAACGAATCCCAGATTCGCACTTATATAACCGCACATCCCGCCAACGTGAGCGAGCTCACCCGCACATTTTGGATGCGTGGAGGTCACGCACATTGCATTTCACGCGATCGTTTCTCCCGCGTACCTGCAAGGCGTGGAATGAGCTCCCGTTGGATGTCTTCCCACAGGGCTACAATATGGGTAAATTCAAGAGAAATATCAATAGGGCTCTTAATGGTAGGCAGCGCGTTTGCAATACCGTGGGTGTTGCAAATGTCCATAGGCGGCGGTGACTGCTTTACATCAGGCGGGCCGTCTGCTTGTTTGTCACCTTATAATATACTAGCGACTCGTCCCGGCTTCGCACGGGTAGTTTCAGATGAAAAAGAGCCCCCCCCCCCCCCCCTCGTATCCCCACCCTGGTAGTCTATGTCACTCAGGGTGAACGTAGCTTTCCAATGGTGAAAGAATTTTTTAAATCGGCCCAGTACTTTTTGAGCCTATTCATACAAACATACAAACATACAAAAATAGGTACAAATCTTTCCACTTTATAATATAAGTATAGATAGATAAAAAAAAAAAAAAAATTGGATCTTATCGTATAATCTATTAATTTGTCTGTTATAAGTTAACATGGAAAATAAGCTAAAACGAAAAAGAAACTTTACGGCGGAGGAGAAATTGGG
Source organism: Operophtera brumata (assembly GCA_932527175.1). Classification (NCBI taxonomy): domain Eukaryota; kingdom Metazoa; phylum Arthropoda; class Insecta; order Lepidoptera; family Geometridae; genus Operophtera; species Operophtera brumata. The sequence continues at coordinate 45,744 of OW052239.1, read as the reverse complement.
GTTTTTTAACAATTTAAATTTCATTGAAAAAATAATCACTACGTTTATTGACAAACAAATGATCCAAAGATTACAAAAATACAACTTAGGTATTGCCTACGCTCTAGTCGCTTCATAATCGGGCTCATAAAGTTAAGAATCTCCTAAGTGGACTAAGGAAAGGCTTAGGGTTAGTGCAAGCAAATTTATCGTTAGGAGTAGACTAAAAAAGTTAGGAAAGAACTTAGGCGATTCTTATGTTTAGTGCAAACGGGTGTTAGTATATGTACTAGATCTACAATCAGAGATCGAAGATGGAACCAAAAAAAATATGTGCACGTGTTGCTGAAAGTCTATGTCTGAGTTAAAAATAGTGTTGTCCTCGACCAACACTTTTACATTGTCAATAGAATTCATCATCCGTCCGTGATGTGTATGGTAGATAAATACATCTTAATGCAGATTAAGTCTTTCATGAAGAACACAGTTTGGCAGGTTTGACGTCATAAAGAGAATAAGGTTCTTATTCCAATTTTGAATAGGTACAGTTAATAAATAAACCTTTATTATTTATTGACCCCTAAATATTACGGTTTTATTTATAGGTGGGATCTTAGAGTTTCCCTTTTAAATTTAAACTTAAAATGTTTGCTGCATATACCTAGTGGAGTTCTTATTTGAGTCCATCCCACTCTTCTTATAACCGATAACCATTTTTCTCGTAGCAAAGGATTACTTGGAAATCTGAAAGCACAAAAACATTTTATATCAGCCGTGCTACGCCCATATAATTTTTCACTCTGTTACTTTATCTATAGACAATTTGTTACCCCAAAGTTTATTATTTTTCAAGTGTAAACCACGCTTTATGGATAACATTAAATTTAAATGTAACCCAAAAATTCCGTTCTAGCGGGACTCAAACCCGCACCCTCGCCTGTCATCGGCGATGCTTTAAACAATTTAGCCATAGATCGAGCTATGACGCTGGAGACGAAATTTGTGGGCACTATCAACTCGGCTATAGCGCCAAGTTGATAGTGCTGTATCTACAGGTGTTTCATTGGAAACCTTCTATTCAAAGTTCGAAAGTAAAGGCATCGCTGATCACAGGCGAGGGTGCAGGTTCGAGTCCCGCTGGAACGGAATTTTTGGGGTATATTTAAATTTAATTTGTTACCTATTATTTTATTAAGCAGAAATAAACAATATTAATTTATAAAAAATAAAAAATAAATATACCCTTTCGGGGAAAAAGGCGTGTGTAATAATCAACAACGTAAATATTTACTCCAAAATATCTACTACACAAACTGCAATAAAAACACCCGTGGTGCTTTAAATGTACCTTTTCAATAGTCAATACAAAAACACACACCTCAATGTCCACCTGGTTATTATAGATTTTAAAAAAACAGTAAAATGTTAACAGAGCACACAAATTTACTCCAAACAAAGTAAACCTCCATTCTAGGATGGACAAAAATTTAATTTATAGGTAGGTATAGTGCGCGTCATGTATAAAGAACGCTGGTGGTCAAGCTTATTTTAACTTGTATTGTTATTATTATTTTCTGTGGTACTTGTTTGTAAGGCACGCCTCACCATCTTTCTGCACGTCCAGGATGACTGGCAGATAATGCTGTTAGCATTAAGTCCTCCTTGCACTATTGTCTTGTGTGAAAGTTTTTAAATAAATAAATAAATAAGCTTCTACAGGCGTTCCAGCGTTCTTTTTACATGACGCGTACTATGATTGTACATTATTTGTAGTAAACTAGATAGGCACTCATTCAATGCATAGTTATACATCTCTCAAATAAGTAGAAAAGTAAGTAATCTCTTAAAAAGAACGCTGGAACGCCTGAAGAAGCTTGACCGCCAGCGTTCTTTTTACATGATGCGCATTATACAACGATATAGACTGCAACAGGACTATCGATATTTCTGACGTCATCACTTGGTCAAGCCCTATCGTAATCAAACATTTTTATATTTTACATAAAATATTGTTTATTTCTAGGTGCAGCAACGAAATATTATTAAAAAATATAAGGGAAAGTCCTAATCTACGAATGAAACTGGTTTTTAGGCCATTTACTAAAGCAGAATTGATAAAATAAGCAATACAATCGAACTACCAATAATCTCTTATTTACCTGTGAAACGTGTATTTTCCCGGATAATTACGTCTTGTATCTTCACAGTCACAAACTGAACACGACACCATTGTCATACAAAGTAATATTTGTTATTTAATAGTAAGATTACTAAAATAATAACAAAATTAGACAAACTGCACAAGAGCCCGTCCGGTATGCGCATGTACTCAAGCAAAACATGTCACATTCAATACATTGTTGCTGTCACTTTTCTTCTTGCACGGGGTACATTTAAAAATGACTTCTCTCTCCCACGCTTCGTTTGTCTATTTAGCGTAGCGAAAAAATTCTACGTCTATGGTTTGTATACTAAGTCCATGGAATAAGGTAACTCCATGGAGGTATAATAGTAATGGAGTGAGTGCTAAAAATAGCATAGAGTGTTCCTTCTTACTCCTATCCTAGAAGATAGCTAACTATCCTATGTTAGAGAGAAACAAATATATTGTCACACGACAGTCGGCTTTCCGTTCCGTACCCTGAATATTGGCACCATGCATATACATCTCCCTAGATTGTTACCATGAATGTACTAGTAATTTGACATTTGGCCTGGTACGACTTACACATATAAGAACAGATAGATTTATGCTTGTCTCATTCCAACAAATGAATACATTCATATAAAAGAATGAGACTGGTATAATCGCTAACGTTTCGTTTTTAGCCTTAGTTCCATGCCTTTAGTCCATCTTCCTAGGGTAACTCTCTCAGAAGAAGATGTACTACTTCATCTGTGCTCTGTCTACGCTAAGTCCATGGTGGTCCATGGCATGGACGTAGCATACAAAAGGACTGAGCGCTCGCAGCTGAAAAACGAGCCGAGCAAGACATGTACTATAGAGACAGTGTGTCTACTTCTAATACGGTGACCATAAAATAAAGTCATGCCCAGGAGACTTTTTCCATAGACACTTATGAACGTGGAGTGGAACAAACATTGTTTAAATCTAATTATTTATCATAGTTATTTATGTAGCCAGATTCATACTAGAGGCTTGGTAAGTGATCAGTATCACGAATCGATAACACTTTTTGTTAATTTCGTAAAATAAAATGTTGACCTCCCCTAATAGATGACTCGGGACTGGGTTTGCGTTTTAGGAAACACGTTTTTTTTCCAATATCACAGAAAGTGTTATTGAACTTTGTTACTGATTACTTACCGAGTGTTCAGTGTCGGTAAACGGCGTGACTCGTGGTGACGCAGCCATGCCGTGATGTTTCTCGTCAGCCGAGCGTCCCACGACGGCCAACTTTTAAATTTGTAGTATCGATGACCCCTTAGTATTTACCTATACAATGGTCATGGTCACCATAATGGCCACCCTTGCTATCATAAAGCTATCATTTCAAGTGTTAGTAAGGGACAAACTGCCTCTATTCTAACTATCTTTCTTGGCTCGTTTTTCCTCTATCTATAACGGTAATCTAAATTGAGTCTTAATCTAATGGAATAAGGTCTTGTTTCGGTATTATAATTTCTTAGAGCGCTCAGTCCTTTTGTATACTATTGTAAGTCTATGGAACGACCGCGTACGACACTTCCATTCGACACTGTTTGTCTGTGGTGGTGGTACTTGCATGGACTTAGTATACAAACAGGACTGAGCGCTCGCAGCTGAAAAATGAGCTGAGAGCGTCCTACCTGACCGACCGCAGGTTCTTTGTGGCGGTCGAGAACACCGTCTCCAGACGGACCATCTGTGCTGCGGTACCCCAAGGGAGCTGCCTATCGCCGCGCCCGCCCTGTACGCGCTCTATAACAACGACATCCGTACCCTGGAGGGACACCTCCTCCCCGGGGAGAGGGATGTGACGCTAGCACCGTTTGCGGACGACAGCGCGTACCTCACCTCCTCGCGAAGCGTGGACATCGCCGCGAGCCAGATGCAGCACCTCCTGGATCTCCTACCTCTGTGGCTCGACATGTGGCGCATGGCAGTCAATGTCGGCAAGACGGCCGCCCTCCTTGTCTCGAGCCGCCGCCAACCACCTTAGCCTCTGCTGCTCCGGGGCCAGTGCATGGAGTGGAAGCAGCACGTCCGGCACCTCGGCTTAGAGATCGACAGGTCGTTGAGGATGGTTCCACAGGCAAACCACGTGGTCACGCAGGTGCGCGCTGCAAGCGCCATGATCCGACCTGTCCTCCGATCTCACCTGCCGCTGAGGAGCAAGGTGCGGATCTATAAGATGTACGTACGGTCCCGGCTCACTTACGCAGACCCGGCATGGTACGCGCTGCTCTCCGCATCCAGCCGAAGAAGACTACAGGTAGTCACAAACGCCGCGTTGCGGGTATGTACGGGAGCGGGCCGTTCCATCCGCAATGATGTGATCGCGCGCAGTGGCGTAACTATACCATCTGGGGACCGTGGCAAATTCGAAAATTTAAAAAAATTTAGTTGTCTCACTTTGAATTTTAAGCATAACTTATATAAATATTCTTTTCAAATAAAACAAAATACTCAGGTACAATGTAAAAATATATTTTTGAGCTCGCGGCCTCTTGGGCCGGGGCCCTCTTGGGTCGGGGGCCCGTGGCATTTTGCCAGCCCTGCCACCCTATTGTTACGCCACTGACGTGCGCGATGTGCGAATAGAAAGCGTCGAGGACTTCGTGGTGATGTCGGCGCGTCAGATGTTCGACAGTGCTGACAACTGCCGCCACGCCCACCTCAACGCTCTCGCGCCCCTTCACACGCGCCCCCCAGACCGTCCCAGACCGTGGAGGCGCGCTAGCTTATTACGTATCTTGCAATAGCAATGCGATAGCAAGAATTGCGCGATTATCGCATCCAGATCGCAAATTCGTATTACGTATCAGCGATTCCTAATACGAATTTGCGATTTGGATGCGATAATCGCGCAATTTTTGCTATCGCATTGCTATCGCATTGCTATTGCAAGATACGTAATAAGCTAGCCGGTCCCAGAGACCTCCTGGAAGCTTCAGACTCCGCGTCGAGCGGAGTGTAAACAACGCTCCCCCCCCTCACAGAGAACCTCCGCACATAGTGCGTACTGCCGTGTTACTGCAAAACCCACTGACTCAGTTGAACTGACTGGAGTTGAAGCTAGGGTAGAGAAAGATGTTTCAAGGCCCTTTCCTAACGCCCCCAAGGGGGTACAAGAAGATCATTGATGATGAACGAGCCGAGCAAGATATGAACTACAGAGTTAGTGTGTCTACTTCTAATACGGTGACCATAAAATAAAGTCATGTCCAGTAGACTTTTTCCATAGACACTTATGAATGTGGAGTGGAACAAACATTATTTAAATCAAATTATTTATCACAGTTATTTATGAAGCCAGATTCAAACCTGGAGGCTTGTTAGGTGATAAGAATCACGAATCAATAACACTTTTTGTTAAGGTGGATGCACATGCTTGAGGAGGGAAATTCAATTTTTTTGTTTTTTTTGCCCATTACAGCTCATCTACACTTCTTCAGATAGCGAAAGTTGAGTTCGCGAGAACTAGGAGATATACATGTAGGACACACATGTTTTAAAATTGATAGTAGCTCATAAATATCATCAGTTATCAGTTTAGCTATGATACACCTAAACACATATTTACAGTGTTTTTTTTTGTTTAGGGGTATCGTAGCTAAACTGATCATATTTATGAGATACTATCAATTTTAAAACATGTGTGTAAGTCTCCTAGTTCTCGCGAACTCAACTTTCGCTATCTGAAGAAGTGTAGTTTTTTTTATTTATTTTTTATACTACTTGGATGACGCAACAAGCAAGAGGCCCACCTGATGTTAAGCGGTAACCTCTGCCTATGAACAGTGCATTAACACATAGGTCACGTCCACCTAGGACGCACCCTATGTGGCTTTGCACTGCGCCAGCCACCTTGAGTCATAAAGATGAAAAGTCTCATGTGCCTGTAATTTCATATTGATCGTAGATGAGCTGTAAAGGGCAAAAAACACAAAAAAACTGAATCTCGCGCCGCAATCGTGAGCATTCACCTTAATTTCGTAAAATATAATGTTGACCTCCCCTAATAGATGACTCGGGTCTGGGCTTGCGATTGTAGGAAACACGTATTTTTTTCTAATATCACAAAAACTGTTACCTTGTTACTGATTACTTACCAAGTGTTTAGTGTCGGCAAACGGCGTGACGCAGCCATGCCGCATGCCGTGATGTTTCTCGTCTGCCGGGCGTCTCGCGATGGACAACTTTAAGATTTCAGTATCGATGACCTCTTAGTATTTACCAATACAATGGTCATGGTCACCCTTGCTATCATAAAGCTATCTCTCTTGGCTCGTTTTTCCTCTATCTATGACGGTAATCTAAATTGAGTCTTGATTTAATCGAATAAGGACTTGTTTCGGTATTATACTTTTTTAGGGCGCTCAGTCCTGTTTGTATACTAAGTCCATGGGTACTTGTCTCAGAACACAGATAAAATAATACTATATTAGTACTCAGAGGAGGTACAAACTTGTATTGTATTGTACATTTGTACCATTATTTATTCTGTGGTGGTGGATTCGACTTCGAGAAGTTAGAGAATAGTTTTTCGGAACTCAATTTTTTTCCATACCGATTTTGATACATTTTGCATTTACATAAACTAGGATAATGGTAAGAGAGATCTTTATAGTGTGTGATCATTTCTGTATTACCGATCAAATGTTATAGTTGTGTTTGCTGTTTTTTTTAGGCCGGATATTCCGAAGATCAGTTGGCAGGTGAGTCAACCAACGTATGATAGGTACACAAAAAAACACAACACACACACTAACCAAGCATGGAATATAATAGTTTATTATATTTGGTAAAAATTTAGAATCGTTTGGCAGGAGGAGGTGGGGGAGATGGAGGGTGGTGGAGGGGGAGGGGTACCCCCTCACCCCTGGTACCAATCCCATAACAAGGTAACTTATAGTTTTCGAGAAAAAAAATAAAGAAAATTTTGAGGTTAAGTATGAGATTTTGGTAAAACTTTACAATCGTTTGGCAGGAGGAGGATGGGAGAGGGGGGGGGAGTGGGGGATTTGTACCCCCTCGCCCCTGGTACCACTCCTATGCAAAGGTAACTTACAGTTTTCGAGAAAAAAATAAAGTTTTTTTTTTTGTTAAGTATGGATATTTTAAATGTCGGACTCCGGTATGTGCTCCCGCCAGTACTCTCGCGAGGTCGCCCTTGAGTGTCGCTTCACCCACTCGACCTTTGCTACGCTACGGAGGTCACCGGCTCGCTTCGCTCGCCAGCTCCCCCCTTCACTCCGCTCGGCCTCGCGGGCTTGCTCCACCCAAGATCTCCCACGCGAGCTACTGGCTCCGCGTTTTTATATACACTCTAGGGGCGTGACGCACAGTACCACGTGTAGTCGGGGTGCTCCGTATCGGGTCTGCCACTCTTTTCGGACCTAACCAACTATTGTCGGGGTGCTCTGTGTCGAGTCACACAGTCAGACAACAATAAAAAATCCATAATTTATAACATTAATTAATTCCTCAAAAGGATCTCTCTTATTTCTTTCAACATCCCTTCTCTACAGATAGAGGTCATAAATTAAATCATTAATATTATTATTTTACGTTCCGATTTTGTAAAATTTTCTTTATTATTTTTCTTTAAAAGCACAAGTTTCCTGGACAAGGGGGCCGAGGCTGGAATTTCCTGCACCCTCCCTGCAAGTTGGCGATGACTCCCGTAACATCTGACACTTCCAATTCAAAAATTTCATACTTAACCTCAAAAATTTCTTTATTTTTTTTCTCGAAAACTATAAGTTACCTTGTTATGGGACTGGTACCAAGGGCAAAGGGGTACCCCTCCCCTTCCTCTCCCCCTACTCCCACCCTCCTCCTCCTGCCAAACGATTCTAAACCCAACCCTTATATTTTACTAACATATGGTCAAGATATCAAGAAATGCATTCCCGCAGCTTATCGTGCCGTGTGGGCTGTAAGGTAAAGTGTAACTGGCAGCAAGTAGCACTCGCAGAGAGCGCACTGAGACGCAGGGCGCAGGGCGAGTGCGGGGAGCGCCGGTGACTCATGTCAATCAACGTGTTTTCCGAAAGCGGCGGCTACAAGCAAGCGCCCTAGTTTCCTTATATGGTCTGCATTTTTAAAGCTAACCAGGTGTGTTTCTGTGCGACGACGGCGCGCGGAGTCGCCGCTCAGTGCCGCCGCGCCGCTCCGCCGACATGTTCATGTACGAGCCTCCCACGAAGCTCAAGCTTACCTCCGTCGAAGGTAACCAATCCACTAACACCACTCCATGCATTAATATGAACTATGCTAGGGTCGGGGTGTAGATAAGGGGGCACTGACGAAAAAAAGATTTGAGGCTTTTTTAAGCTTATCGTGTAGCCTTTTTAAAAAAAAAAAAAACAACAAGGCTTTAAAAAATATTAACAGCATTTTCTCCATACGACTTACCGTTTTTGAAATATGAAGTCTGAAAAAATTATATGTTCACTAGTGTTTTAAATCCATGGTGACAGTCCAACATGGATTTAAAACACTAGAGAACAGACACAGCACTTGAGCCAGAACCGACATATGCACGCCAATACCCAATACTCTATGTAGGTAATATAATAGGACACTGACAAACAATATCTCAAAAACAGTAAGTCGTATGGAAAAAATGCATTTAACATTAATTGACGGATAAGAAAAAAGCTACACATAGGCTAAAAAAAATGTTAGTACTATCTTGGTTACTCCATTTGGGTACAATTCTAATGTCTTATTTTGTGTTCCAAACACCAGAGTTCCAAGAAGCCTTTCAGTTATTCGACTCCCGCGGAGATGGCAAGATCCATGTGGCACAGATTGGCGACGCTCTGCGCGCCCTCGGCCAGAACCCCACTGAATCCGATGTGAAGAAGTGCACGCTGCATCTAAAACCTGATGAGAGGATATCCTTTGAAGTGTTTCTGCCCATCTACCAGGTACAATGGCCCAAAAGTACAGCTGGTTATGTAGGATGCATGAATTGTGTGCTCACACTGGTTGTTCCACAGGCTATTTCCAAGGCCCGCAGTGGGGACACGGCTAACGACTTCATCGAAGGTCTGCGCCACTTTGACAAGGATGGCAATGGTTTCATCTCCTCGGCTGAGCTGCGCCACCTACTATCCACCCTCGGGGAGAAACTCAGTGATGATGAGGTATCCCAGCGCACATTACATCTTAGTATAATATATTATAATAGATTTTATATACTGTATAATATACAGTACAGTTTAATATATTAGTGTATATTCATATGCTGCAGGTACAAAGCAAATCCTAGTCATACCGATTTTGTATTTAATTTTATTACAGCTGTAACACTAATCCTACAATGCTGTTTGGTATGTCACAAATCTGTTATGACACAAATACTGAGAAAAGTCTAAAATTGAAGAATTTCGAGGGGGGTTGTTGAGAAATTGGGGTACAAGAGGGGAAAAAAAAGGTGAGAATATCAGATCAAATGGGGTGTCATATGAAAAGCCCCACGTTTCGAAATTTAAAAAAAAAAAATAGAATTTTTTAACCTATTTTAGTTTTTGAGATTTTAGGGTAAATCAAAAAATGTAAAAAACCAAAACCTCTAGGGTACTTCCACTAATTCTACAACGCTGAGATTTGGTATGTGTGTAGCTTTAATGACACAAATACTGGGAAAAGTCTAAAATTGAAGAATTTCGAATCTTGTACTCTAAAAAACAATAACCAATAATGTTGACCTCCCGTTTCTAGGAATTTGGCGACTTTTCGAATCACTTAACTATTTCATCTCAGTAGATAAATGTTTTTAGAAGTCGGTTAGGTTAATTTGGTGCGATAGTGACACAAAAGTAGTACAACAATTTACACCACAGTGACACAATAGTAGCACATAATGGTAGCATACAACTATAAAGTTGAGGTTACATCAGGAGATAAAATAAAATACATAAAATTGGTATACGTTAAAAAAACAAATATCTTGCTGGTAATATTTTTGGAGGAATTTCGGCTTTTGGTATTTCTTCAGTAAGCCTTTATAGGCAATTGTCTATTTTTTATAAACTAAAGTTAATTAAAAAAGAAACAGTAAATTTGTCCAATAACTCGAAAGCCGTGAGACTTTTAATATGTTTATTTTTTATTTTCTGAACAGTTATGATACTTCCTACCTGTAGGTAAAGGATTATCAACTATTTACGCCACACCATTGGGTGAGGAGGGTAGGGGGAGTGAGGGGCATGGAGGGGCGGCGTATTGTAATGGGTCTGTTGTTACGGGTACCTAAGCAGCCTCCTCGCAGCTTTGGGTTTTTGCACAAAAAATGTGGTCTAAAAAACCGATCCTGACTCAACTCACGTGACCTGCTCTAACATCTCCTTCACCTCCCCCCCATTTCCTCTCAGCCCCCTCCCCTCCTTACCTCACCTTCCCATCACTTCGCTCTCATCTGCTCCCGTTCCCCATCACTTCCCTACACATGTGTATACGAGCACCGTTCTACTCCTCCATTATGTCCTCTGCTTCCTGTTGTTCTGAACGTAGAATACTAAAGCTGGATACTATTTATCCCGACATTGTGTTCCCTCCGAGATGAAGGCGAGTGAAACCGCGGCCGAGCGTAGTGGACAATAACGAGTTGATCTGTATTCTCAAATACAGATCAACTCTTTATTGTTTTTCGTTGTCAGGCGATCCGAATCATTAATAATGATGTGGGAAGTGCATAGCCGCACTCCACTCGACTCTGTGTCGGAGACTCTGTGGCGGGTGTGGGTCGGTAGTCGGTAGTCGGCAGTCGGCAGCCGGCCGTCGGTAGTCTGTACACGTCGCGTCTGTCGCAGGTGGAGCAGCTCCTGCAGGGCCAGGAAGACTCGCAGGGCAACATCAACTACGAGAACTTCGTGCACCTCATCATGCAGGGCTGAGCGCCTCGTGCAGGGCGGAGCGCCGAGCGCCTCATGCAGGGCGGAGCGCCGCGCCATCTATATCTACTTCTACCTAAGCATTACTGAATAGAATAACCTACAATCATCGAGACGCGAACTGGCACAGTACTAAGCTTATAGCTAAAGCAGAACCCCAGCTGATCCCTTTTTTGAGAGAATTAGTGCGCTCCATCGCGGCGTCGAGGTTGTTAATATTGAAAGTATTTATTGTTGTGTTGATCTGGAGCGGAGGATATTTAGAATTCCGTCGAAACATTTAAATTTAATAGGTATGGACTGATTGCTTTCAAAAAGAATATCTGAGGGTCCACCAGTCCCCAAGTCCGAGTATTGCAGCAACATCCGTAACGATAATTTTCACTAGAAACGGGATATCATCAAAAAATCATGGTAAATATCCCGTTTCTAGTGAAAATTATGTACATAACCATGATAGTTTCAAAAGTTATATCCGTAACGATGATCGTGACGAGATCGTCCGTGTATTACGTAGAGTGACTAGCCATTAATCTGTGCCGACGTAATACACGGACGATCGTCCGTACGATGGTGTTTGCAATACTCTGACTTTGGGTAATAGTCGTCGGACACTAATCTATTGTCATAATAAAAAAGAGACTGAAACGTCCGTCTGCACGCCCTGAGGTTTCTGTACTTACCGGTTTTTTAGCGAGCGACATCTAGTTGTGATCTTGGTACTGAAATGAACATTGCATTCAAAATGCTTCCTTCGCGCCTAGGCCGCGCCGTCCCAAGGTGCCGGGGTCGGGCCCCGTCCCAACGTGTCGGGGTCGGGCCCCGTCCCAACGAAGACCGTGACGAAGGGACGGGATGGGCGTGGCCTATTATTTCCATTTTATTATATTCCAAATTGATAATTCCACTACACACTAAAGACTGAAATGCTAGTATTCAGAGCTGGAAAAGGCCCGGAGAGGGTGCCCGATGTATACTTGAAAGGGTCAGCAGTGAAGGTTGTGAAGCAGTTTAAATATCTAGAACATAATTATCACCGAAGATCTGAGTAATGATCATGATATTGAGCGTGAAAGACGGAACCTGTCCATCAGGTGCAACATGCTCGCGAGAAGATTTGCCAGATGCAGCGATGAGGTAAAAATTACCTTATTTAAAGCGTATTGCCTAAGCATGTATACATGTCAGCTCTGGTTTAAATACAAGCGAAAATCGTATAGCACTATAAGGGTGCAATACAATGACGCTTATCGCATCCTTATGAAAAAGCCACGATTCTGTAGCGCGTCGAGCATGTTCGCTGATGCACGGGTTCCGGATTTCTTCTCCATCATAAGATCACGAATTGCGTCCTTCTGGAGTGGGGTGAGGAGTTCCAAAAACGGCATTCTACAGTGTAAGGCTGAAGGCTTATATAGCCCCATGTACAGATTTTGGATCTCTGTGCACCAGAGCGGGAACAGGAAATAATAGGTATTTTTTATTGTATTCGTTTTTATTTTATTTTATTTTGTCTATGTGTACCTATTTTAATTTTAATTTGACTGCATTGTAATTTAATTTAATTTAACTTTTTTGTAACTTTTGGTAATTTATGGGTTTTTTGCCTGAAATAAAGAACATATATATATAATATATATAACATTAATACAGGTCCAAAAAGGTTTTCACGACAAAAAATTGAATACAAAAGAAAATATTATGACAGAACGACAGTTTGTTTATCCTGAAAACGTCAGAAAAATTTAAAACGAATGGCTAATTTTCAGCCTAAAATAAGAGAAATTACATGAAAAGGATACCGAAGCATGGTTTGTGGCGTGAATAGACCTAGATACAGGATACTGGACCAAAACAATATGTCCAAATACATAAATAAAGCAAGCCTATACCTAACTCGTAAGTATTAGCTGAAAACGTAGCATGCCCCAAAGGCAAACGCTACAGCAGGTAGCTTAACCCAAAAAATTACCTAGAAAAAAGATAATTGGAATTCAAATTCAAATTGGCTCTATCGATGTGCAAGACAGGTGTGTAAGAGCCGGTCCACACGGGAGTTGGCACTATCGATGTGCAAGACAGGTGTGTAAGAGCCTGTCCACACGGGAGTTGGCACTATCGATGTGCAAGACAGGTGTGTAAGAGCCGTTCCACACGGGAGTTGGCACTATCGATGTGCAAGACAGGTGTGTAAGAGCCTGTCCACACGGGAGTTGGCACTATCGATGTGCAAGACAGGTGTGTAAGAGCCGTTCCACACGGGAGTTGGCACTATCGATGTGCAAGACAGGTGTGTAAGAGCCGGTCCGCACGGGAGTTGGCACTATCGATGTGCAAGACTAAGAGCCGGTCCGCACGGGAGTTGGCACTATCGATGTGCAAGACAGGTGTGTAAGAGCCGGTCCACACGGGAGTTGGCACTATCGATGTGCAAGACAGGTGTGTAAGAGCCGTTCCACACGGGAGTTGGCACTATCGATGTGCAAGACAGGTGTGTAAGAGCCGGTCCGCACGGGAGTTGGCACTATCGATGTGCAAGACAGGTGTGTAAGAGCCGGTCCGCACGGGAGTTGGCACTATCGATGTGCAAGACTAAGAGCCGGTCCGCACGGGAGTTGGCACTATCGATGTGCAAGACAGGTGTGTAAGAGCCGGTCCACACGGGAGTTGGCAATTCGGAGTCACTTAAACAAACACAGTAGAGCCAAGTTCTATAAAAAACCGGCCAAGTGCGAGTCGGACTCGCGCACGAAGGGTTCCATAAAAAAAAAAACAATTATAAAACAGCAAAAAATCATACGTTTTTTTGTATGGGAGCCCCCTAATTTTTTTTATTTTAGTATTTGTTGTTATAGCGGCAACATAAGAACATCATCCGTGAAAATTTAAACAATATAACTATCCCGGTTCATGATATACAGCCTGGTGACAGACGGACGGACAGACAGACAGACAGACGGACAGCCGAGCCTTAGTAATAAGGTCCCGTTTTACCCTTTCGGAACCCTACAAACAGAATAAAATAATTACATACCTACCCCTATACAACAAACATGTTTTTTTTGCCGTTTTTATAGATAATGGCGCGGAACCCTTCGTGTGCGAGTCCGAATCGCACTTGGCTGGTTTTTTTCGACTAGTTAGCTCTCATTGCAAAACTAACATTGGCAACACTGGCCATATTTTACTAACGATTTGTACCGTGTTGCTCTAGGTATGTGTTGCACATTGGCAGTCAGATTTGTGCGGACGGAAAACGACGTAGCCTGGTAGGGATCTTGAGAAGAAGATACCTACATCATTGAGCTGCAAGGCGCATTCCTGCTGAGAGACGGAATAAAACCAGGGAGTTCGTAAAAATACCTTTAATTAATCAAAATTCACATCCACCCCGCTTGGAAAGAGCTAGCGAAGATTCTTTCTCCGCGCGGAGTCCTAACCTAGGCAATAAATAAACACACTCGCTAGTCCATCTCGAGCGGTCAGCGCGCGCGCTTCCCGCCGCCGCCGCCGCGTGGCAGCAGTCGGCGCCGCGCGGCGTACAGCGCGCCCGCCAGCGCGGCCAGCAGCAGCGCCGCACCGGCGCAGCCCGCCGCCGCCGCGCGCAGCCGCCCGTACGCCGGCACCTGCAGCCGCGCCGCACCGGCGCCGCGCGAGCACGCCACGCGCGCCCAGTACTGCGCGCCCTCCGCCACCGCGCCCACTGCGGACAGAAGGAGCCGTACGTGAGTCGCGCATACCGACTGCAGCGCCGCCACTCACCGGCAGGTAGTCACTCGCACATGCAGCGCCGCCACTCACCGGCAGGTAGTCACTCGTACATACAGCGCCGCCACTCACCGGCAGGTAGTCACTCGTACATACAGCGCTGCCACTCAGCGGCAGGTAGTCACTCGCACATACAGCGCTGCCACTCACCGGCAGGTAGTCACTCGTACATACAGCGCCGCCACTCACCGGCAGGTAGTCACTCGTACATCCAGCGCCGCCACGCACCGGCAGGTAGTCACTCGTACATACAGCGCCGCCACTCTCTGGCAGGTAGTCACTCGTACATACAGCGCCGCCACTCACCGGCAGGTAGTCACTCGTACATCCAACGCCGCCACGCACCGGCAGGTAGACACTCGTACATACAGCGCCGCCACTCTCTGGCAGGTAGTCACTCGCACATACAGCGCCGCCACTCAACGGCAGGTAGTCACTCGCACATACAGCGCCGCCACTCACCGGCAGGTAGTCCTGGTCGGTGTGCGCGACGTGCAGCAGGCGGTCCCCCTCGTACCAGCTCACGTCGCACCGCGCCGCGTCCCCCCGCGCGCGCCGCCAGCGCACCAGCGCGCCCTCCTCCAGCAGCCGCTCTCACCCAGCAGGTAGTCCTGGTCGGTGTGCGCGACGTGCAGCAGGCGGTCCCCTCGTACCAGCTCACGTCGCACCGCGCCGCGTCCCCCCGTGCGCGTCGCCAGCACACCAGCGCGCCCTCCTCCAGCAGCCGCACTCACCCAGCAGGTAGTCCTGGTCGGTGTGCGCGACGTGCAGCAGGCGGTCCCCCTCGTACCAGCTCACATCGCACCGCGCCGCGTCCCCCCGCGCGCGTCGCCAGCGCACCAGCGCGCCCTCCTCCAGCAGCCGCACCGACACCTCCAGCTCGTCTGTGGCCGCGCCCGGCGCCTCACTCGCGGCCGCCTCGTGCGGCGCGACCTCGGCCGTGTCCTCGCCGGAGACCGGCGCGACCGCCGCGACCGGCGCGACCGGCGCTGTCGGCAGCGCCGTCTCGGGTTCGGGACCTGCCACCGAGCGAAACGTGATTACATTTCGATTTGAATGCGTGCGGTGAGTGCGCCGATTCGGTTACCGTGAGTGCGCACGAAGATGGGTTTGCTGAAGAGGCCGTCGCCGATCGCGTCCTGCGACAGTACGCGCAGCTCGTAGTCGGTGGCGGGCCGCAGGCCGCCCACCGTCGCCTCGGTGACGCTGCGCGACAGGATCTTCATGGTGCGCCACTCGCTGGCGGAGCGCTCGCGGTACCACACGATGTAGTCCATCTCGAGCCCGCTCTCGCCTGCGACGCGACACTAAATCAGGGTTTATACGAAGACAGTGCGATGACGCCAGTCCTACAGACGAGCCAGCGCTAACCCGGCCCGTGTTGTTCAAATAAGTTTCAAATAGATGAGGCCAGTCATTCCTGAATTTTTTTGTGGTGAACGTGTGCAACGTTTGACTTAAAATCAAAATTAGGGGAAAAAAAATATCTCAACAAAAACAAACACGCATGGCACTCTACGCATATGCGCCGCCGACTGGTGCGATGGGTCTACCGCAAGTTCCGCGCTGGCACGGGGGCTGCGAGGCACGCGGGAGGTCACATAGGCGGGCGCTCTATTGATGCCAGCGCTTGCAGCCAGTGCTGTAAGACTTCGTGTAAACTATGCTGTAGGCATTGCATTTTGTTTGACACGTGACGCGCGGCGGAATGGGGAGGGAAGAGGCACTCACCCGGCTGCCAGGAGACGTGCACGGCAGTGCTCGCGGGCGCGGCGTGCAAGGTGCGCGGCGCGCGAGGCGGCACGTTCTCGACCAGCAGCTCTGTGTCGGCAGCGACCGTGGCCGCGTCGTTGGAGGCGCTGCATGAGTACACGCCGCGGTCCGAGGAGGCGACGTCCACTATCGTGAGGCTGCCGGAGTCGATCGAGTGCCGCCCGGCCGGCAGCTCGGCGCCGTCCTTCTGCAGGCGAGGGAGGCGTCAGAGGGGCCGGGAGGTGCGACGCGGGGTGGGGCGGGGCGAGGGACGTCTTACCCTCGTCCAGAGCAGCGCAGGTGCGGCGTCGTCCTCCTGCGCCGCCGGGCTCTGCAGCGCGCAAGGCAGCGTGAGCGTGGCTCCGAGGCGCGCGACGTACAGCGGCAGCGGGCGCGACGCCAGCGCCGGCGGCCGCATGACGCGCACGCGCACACGCGGTGACGCGCCTCCCGTGCCCAGCACGTTGTACGGCGTGCACGAGTACTGGCCCTCGTGCGACTCGTCCACCTGCGGACGGAAAACGAGCCGTCAGCGTCGAGAGGGATGCACTGAGGAGAGTCGCCCGGGCGAGCCCCGCACCTGGTTGAACAATAAACTCCCGTTTCTGCTGTAGAAGACGCCGGGCACGTTGTAGGGGTCGAATAGAAAGCCATCCTTCTCCCAGCGCAGGTTGGTGAGCGGCGGGTTGGCGCTGAAGTGGCAGTCGAGGCTCGCCGGCTTGCCGAGCGGCAGGTGGCGCTCCTTTGGCGCGTACACCACCTTCGCTGCATCTGAAAGCGAACAGGAGCTCGTGAGACGAGAGGGAGACATGCGCGAGGCGAGAGAGGAACACTCACATTGCACGTCGAGGAAGGCGCTGGCGCTCTGCGTGAGGCCGGCGGGGTCCCGCACGCGGCACGTGTACTCGCCAGGGTCGGTGGAGGCGGCGCTGCGGATGACGAGACTGCCGTTGTCGGCGCGCTCGCTGCGCCCCGCCAGCTCCGGCGAGTCGGCAAGCGGCATGCCCTCGCGCAGCCACTCCACGGCGCTCTCCCGGCTCTTGGGCAGGCACTCGAACTCGGCACGCGCACCCTCCAGCACGGTCACGTTCATGGGCGGTGTCGCGATCAGGTTTCCGCCTGCGGACAGATTGGGATGAGGAGTATGCGTGCGGACTCGGGGACATGGGTCGCGCGGTCACTCACCGTCCACCTCGAGGTAGTAGAAGGTGTCGTTGTTGCGCGCGGGCGGTGAGTGGTGGGTGGGGCACGGGTCGCGCGGTCACTCACCGTCCACCTCGAGGTAGTAGAAGGTGCCGTTGTTGCGCGCGGGCGGTGAGCGGTTAGGGAAGGTGACGCGGCAGCGGTAGAGGCCGGCGTCGGTCTCGCGCACGGCGCTCACGTTGATAGAGCCGCGGCCGAGCCCGAGCCGGCCGTGCCCGAGGCGCCGCACGCGCCCGCCCCAGCGGTCCGCCACGCGCGCGCTCAGCTCCGCCTCGCCGCCCGCGCTGTACCACGAGAAGATGCTCTCGCCCTAAAATGAAAACATAAAACTGAAATGCAAACACATATCTGGTTGCAGATCATCATATATACATACAGCAAGCACGTTTCTTCACAACCTTGTTTTGGGAAAACTAGACTCTGCCTTTCTTTTCTATCAGAGGTCTCCCCTGCGAGCAGTGCTACCTTGGGTAAGGTAGCTAGCACCAATGACCGACAAGAACCAATAAACGACACTTTTTTTTTGATCCAAGAAAATATATTTTCCTAATATGGTTTCCTACTCTTATAAGAGTAGGAAACCGATTTCTTATTAGGGCAATGCTGTGCCATAGGCAGCACACTTTTAACTGGGACGCATTGAAATTTTAGTACCTACAGGCAAATTAGGGGATTTTTAGCAAAAGTGTGGAAGTAATTAGATGTAGTCACAAAACCTTTTCTAATTGTTTTGTTTGGCTTGAAAATCACCTCGAATATAACTTCCAGCAAAGTCCCCCCGGAAAGGGGTGAAATAGAGTGAAAACCTTATGATATACCCGTAACTTAATGGGGAAAATAAATCGATAGTAGCCTAACGGTTCAATAGTGCAACTCAGAATCCAACGATACCGGGTTCGATCCTAGGCTCCGCACCAATGACTTTTCTAAGTTATTTGCGGATTTCCATCGCTCTGTGCTTCGGAGGGCACGTTAAGCTGTCGGTCCCGGCTGTTAATTGATTAATAGCAGTCGATAAGCCATGTCAGAGGCCCTCGGGCGGCTTGACAAACTCTGACACCAGAGGCCAGCACTACCTCATACGAAACGAAACGAAACGAATGGGGAAAATAGATGTAGGTAGTCGGTGCAATTTGGCATACACTTAAGACCGTTATGATCTACATTTGCACCAAGTATTTTTTAAATCCGACTTAGGAACATACGAAAAAAGAAAACAGTACAAAACAGTACAGTAGAAATAAGACCTTATACTAACAATATTGTAAGTAGGTACATGTAAGCAATAAATAAATACAATACAGACACTATTAATACAAATTAATAAACTACTTTATTGAATCTACCTGCAGGTATTGCACTATAACGTCACCACAGTGTTTTCTCATATGCATGATTTAATCCCACACTTCTGATGTCGGAGCATCATCATAATATCTTAGAACAGCAAAAGGCAACTTAGGGGCTTTCCAGTGGGTCTCACACAATTGAGGAAACACAAAAGAGGTTTTACTAAGATTTTATTACTTGTCAAGACAACTACGACAACTTGTGCACTCGGCCAACGCCGATGTAAGAATTATATCTGTTTTTTTTTTTCGAATCGATTTAAATGCATTTGACCTCCTGGGGCCATGACTGCGTTACCGGGCTTTTGGTGAGCGCAGATGGCGCTCAACCTGCAAAGTTAGGTTGGGGCAACTAGCACAAGGGCACCACTTAGGTACGGACCTCGGCTTGGGCTGTTGCCGGTAGGGGAGGGACGGGCAAAACGCCCTGGAACATGCTTGTACCGGTTTAGGCATAAGGTACAGAAGGTACTCAGAAGGTTCGTCGATCTCGCCGGCGAGGTCGGTGCAAAGGTAGAGTGTTGTCTCTGTCTTGACTGGATGACGTCACTACCGCATTAGCGGTAGTGATTTTGGAGCACTGGATAAGCCTGCATACAACACTTTTTAAGGGGCGGTGCCCCGGTATCTGAGGGTCCCTTGTGTCTGCGTATGTATTTATATGTTGTATTTGTTTTGTTGTGTTGTTTTGTGCCTTGTTATAATTTGCCATAGGTACCTACTTAAATAATAATTTGTAATTTGTGTGTTTTTAAATTTTAATAATGTGTCTTTATTATTCTGTGTGTAATAATGAGCTATCAGCCTGAAATAAATGAATTTGAATTTTGAATTTGAATTATTCATAGAATTAATGAGACTGTTTATGTCATCTTGCAGCAATCGCTCCCATTGGAATTGTAGCAAATCCTTCAGCTGTTGGGTTGTTGTCACTCAGTCCAAGTCCTTCAAAACACGTCTCTGGAGCATGCCCCATGCGTGCTCGATGGGGTTGAGGTCTAGCGATTGTGCAGACCAGGGCAATACCCGGATGTTCTCTGTTGCCAAGTATTCACTGGTTCGCCGAGCTGTATGCGAACGCGCATTGTCATGCATTAACGTAAAATCGGAGCCAAAGGATTGTACAACGTAATTTTCAGCGTTCATGTTTCCATTTACAAAAAACGAGCTTAGTTCGCCTGTTCTTCATAATACCCGCCCATACCGTAACTGTTGAGCCACTGTATGGATGAACTTCCTGAACGCACCTGAGCCTTTCAGTATTTCGGGACCGACGACGGTACACTCTCACTCTTCTTGTATCAGGCCTAAACCCGAATCGCGACTCATCGGAAACATAATTTTATCCCATTTCTCCTGGGTCCATGTAATGCGTTCTCTACACCATTCATTTCGACGAGCGCGATTACCGTGACGTATTGGCGGGCACCTGCTTGGGCGTCGAGCTCGTAGGCCGTACTCATGCAGTCGATTTCGCATGGTTTGGGGACTTAAAACAACACAACTTCAATTGTGTACCTAGCCTCAAACTTATCTCTCGAGCGGTTAACATCGGTAGCGACTTGCAGTCAGTTGTATGTACCTATCGGTCTTGCCGAGTGGTTGTACTCCTTCCACGGCCTGGATGCTGTTCAGCAGGGTCTCCCCTATTATTGTCGCGTTGCCAAAGACGACAAATAACCGTTTTTATAAATACCAAAATGCTGAGATACCTGAGATTAATTTCTTCCCGCTTGCAACATCCCTACAGCTTTTTGAATTTGATCTGCCGTCAAATGATGTCACTCCATGACGTAAAGAATGTCTCACAGTCCAATTTTGTCGCTAACTTTATTCAAATTGTTGGTAAAATTATAAAATCAAGACTAAACGTAGCAATAAAAACGCACTTAAATTCAAACAAATTCGCATTCGTTTCAATTTAATGAAAAAACAAAATATAATCGAAAAGTTTTTTTTTTAGGTAAGTACATCCAGTCTGTATGACTGTCATCAAAAACAAAAAAGTTTAGGTACATACATACGCACATTAATCACCTTGAGTGACTAAATACTTAAAAATTGATTAATATAATTGGTAAAAGAGACATGATGCATGCTGCTTAGACTTTTTTGATGTGTGTAGTTAGTTTTTTTGTTTGTATAAACTATACTTGTTATTCTAAAATAGACTTGAATTTGAAGGGGACTGTTAGACTAATCTGTATAGGACATAACTAGTATAGATAAAATGGCCGTTAAAAAGTTTTAACTAACGTAAACCAATAGGTTTACGTTAGTTAAAACTATCATAGTAGGTCTTGTAAGCATCCGTAATAATAAATAATAATAAAATAATAAATAATGCTTGACAGTTCACACAACATTATCTAGCCCCAAGCTAAGCAGAGCTTGTGTTATGGGTATACTAGATAACTGATATACCTACTTAATACAATATATTACAAAGATAGATATTTTTTATTATACATTTTAAATACCCAGAACACCCTGAACAAATATTTACGATCGCCCAAATATTTGTTCCGAGGCAGGAATCGAACCCGCGATCTCCTGCGTCGCAGGCCAAGCTTCACCCGCCGCACCACAGAGGTCGTCGTATACCTACTCGTATATGGTGAAAAATCAAAAATAAATGATTTAGGGGTCAATTGTATCACCGGGTACATTTTACCTCATTAAGGCTGGTTGGTACAGGTGACCCTGAGTAGATATTTTTGAGAATTCACTAGTTTTTTCGGAACTGTCTATTTGACATTAAGCCTACCCATTCGCAAAAATAATGTTTGATATCCAAGTAAATTCTTGATAGCAGCTTGATAGCAATAGCAAGAAATTCTGTGATAACTTCTGTGGTGGTAACATAAAACATTTCGACTGAAAAACAATATCGGTGGCGCGAAAACGAAAAATCGTCCGTGTAGGCTTTCGTTTTGCAGCGAGCGCGCTGCCAACTAGTGAGCAGTTTGGGCGGGTCATACCTTTCGTTTTGCAGCGAGCGCGCTGCCAACTAGGAGCACTTTGGGCGGGACATACCTTTCGTTTTGCAGCGAGCGCGCTGCCAACTAGTGAGCAGTTTGGGCGGGTCATACCTTTCGTTTTGCAGCGAGCGCGCTGCCAACTAGTGAGCAGTTTGGGCGGCTCATACCTTTCGTTTTGCAGCGAGCGCGCTGCCAACTAGTGAGCAGTATGGGCGGGTCATACCTTTCGTTTTGCAGCGAGCGCGCTGCCAACTAGGAGCACTTTGGGTGGGACATACCTGGCGCTTGCCTTGACGTACGCACGCATACACAGCATGTTTGGTTGTACAAATATCGCCACTGGTACTGTTGTCCCCGGTCTACCCTTAGTATTATCTAAAAAACGACAGTAAGAAGAATAGCTCACGGAACGTGCCAGCTCTAGTTTATCATCGAGTGCCATGTAGATATGTAACAAACTATGGGAGAGTCGTTTGTCTCGTTCCCTTGTTAGCAGTCTCCGCCGAAGGAACGATCTAAGAATAGAGATTATTCATCCTTAACCGGAGTGGAATGCGCATGCCGCGGCCGCACGCCGCACGCCGCACGCTACAGGCAGCGCGGTGTCCGGCTCAAGGAGCGCCGAGTGTGACTGTGACGCCTTGTGGTGATGCGGGTGTAGGTAGGTACCTAATGAGCGCGTGTGAGCGGGCGAGATATGCGTGGGGTGGGAGCTCAAACAGTAGGTACTTACCTACAGTATGCAGGCTGAACGCCTATCAAATAATCGAGTACCTAGTTCCTAATAGAATAGATCTTATAGTATATTATATATATAGTATATATATATATAGTATATAGTATATATATATATAGTATCTTATAGTCTTTGATCCATTGTAGGTAATAATAGGTAGGTACTTAGTAGAACGGGCCATGACTCTACTTTCTAATATTTGCAATGAGCTAACAAGTTATGATCACGCATAGACTTAGTAGAAGCCTGAATTGGTCACGCATAAAGATACTACTTATCAAGTAGAAGCCTGCTAAGGAGTGCAATACACTACCGTCGTCTGTCTTTCCTGAAAACTATAACATAACATAAAACCCCAACAGTCACATGCATAGTCCTGTCTGATCCTGTTAGATAGTGACAACAGTCACATGCATAGTCCTGTCTGATCCTGTTAGATAGTGACAACAGTCACATGCATAGTCCTGTATGATCCTTTAAGATAGTGACAACAGTCACATGCATAGTCCTGTATGATCCTGTTAGATAGTGACAACAGTCACATGCATAGTCCTGTCTGATCCTGTTAGATAGTGACAACAGTCACATGCATAGTCCTGTCTGATCCTGTTAGATAGTGACAACAGTCACATGCATAGTCCTGTCTGATCCTGTTAGATAGTGACAACAGTCACATGCATAGTCCTGTATGATCCTTTAAGATAGTGACAACAGTCACATGCATAGTCCTGTATGATCCTGTTAGATAGTGACAACAGTCACATGCATAGTCCTGTCTGATCCTGTTACATAGTGACAACAGTCACATGCATAGTCCTGTCTGATCCTGTTAGATAGTGACAACAGTCTCATGCATAGTCCTGTCTGATCCTGTTAGATAGTGACAACAGTCACATGCATAGTCCTGTCTGATCCTGTTAGATAGTGACAACAGTCACATGCATAGCCCTGTCTGATCCTGTTAGATAGTGACAACAGTCACATGCATAGTCCTGTATGATCCTTTAAGATAGTGACAACAGTCACATGCATAGTCCTGTATGAACCTGTTAGATAGTGACAACAGTCACATGCATAGTTCTGTCTGATCCTGTTAGATAGTGACAACAGTCACATGCATAGTCCTGTCTGATCCTGTTAGATAGTGACAACAGTCACATGCATATTCCTGTCTGATCCTGTTAGATAGTGACAACAGTCACATGCATAGTCCTGTATGATCCTTTAAAATAGTGACAACAGTCACATGCATAGTCCTGTATGATCCTGTTAGATAGTGACAACAGTCACATGCATAGTCCTGTCTGATCCTGTTAGATAGTGACAACAGTCACATGCATAGTCCTGTCTGATCCTATTAGATAGTGACAACAGTCACATGCATAGTCCTGTCTGATCCTGTTAGATAGTGACAACAGTCACATGCATAGTCCTGTATGATCCTTTAAGATAGTGACAACAGTCACATGCATAGTCCTGTATGATCCTGTTAGATAGTGACAACAGTCACATGCATAGTCTTGTCTGATCTTGTTAGATAGTGAAAACAGTCACATGCATAGTCCTGTCTGATCCTGTTAGATGGTGACAACAGTCACATGCATAGTCCTGTCTGATCCTGTTAGATAGTGAAAACAGTCACATGCATAGTCCTGTCTGATCTTGTTAGATAGTGAAAACAGTCACATGCATAGTCCTGTCTGATCCTGTTAGATGGTGACAACAGTCACATGCATAGTCCTGTCTGATCCTGTTAGATAGTGAAAACAGTCACATGCATAGTCCTGTCTGATCCTGTTAGATAGTGACAACAGTCACATGCATAGTCCTGTCTGATCCTGTTAGATAGTGACAACAGTCACATGCATAGTCCTGTTAGATAGTGACAACAGTCACATGCATAGTCCTGTCTGATCCTGTTAGATAGTGACAACAGTCACATGCATAGTCCTGTATGATCCTTTAAGATAGTGACAACAGTCACATGCATAGTCCTGTATGAACCTGTTAGATAGTGACAACAGTCACATGCATAGTCCTGTCTGATCCTATTAGATAGTGACAACAGTCACATGCATAGTCCTGTCTGATCCTGTTAGATAGTGACAACAGTCACATGCATAGTCCTGTATGATCCTTTAAGATAGTGACAACAGTCACATGCATAGTCCTGTATGATCCTGTTAGATAGTGACAACAGTCACATGCATAGTCCTGTCTGATCTTGTTAGATAGTGAAAACAGTCACATGCATAGTCCTGTCTGATCCTGTTAGATGGTGACAACAGTCACATGCATAGTCCTGTCTGATCCTGTTAGATAGTGAAAACAGTCACATGCATAGTCCTGTCTGATCTTGTTAGATAGTGAAAACAGTCACATGCATAGTCCTGTCTGATCCTGTTGGATGGTGACAACAGTCACATGCATAGTCCTGTCTGATCCTGTTAGATAGTGAAAACAGTCACATGCATAGTCCTGTCTGATCCTGTTAGATAGTGAAAACAGTCACATGCATAGTCCTGTCTGATCCTGTTAGATAGTGACAACAGTCACATGCATAGTCCTGTTAGATAGTGACAACAGTCACATGCATAGTCCTGTCTGATCCTGTTAGATAGTGACAACAGTCACATGCATAGTCCTGTATGAACCTGTTAGATAGTGACAACAGTCACATGCATAGTCCTGTCTGATCCTGTTAGATAGTGACAACAGTCACATGCATAGTCCTGTCTGATCCTGTTAGATAGTGACAACAGTCACATGCATAGTCCTGTCTGATCCTGTTAGATAGTGACAACAGTCACATGCATAGTCCTGTATGATCCTTTAAGATAGTGACAACAGTCACATGCATAGTCCTGTATGATCCTGTTAGATAGTGACAACAGTCACATGCATAGTCCTGTCTGGTCCTGTTAGATAGTGACAACAGTCACATGCATAGTCCTGTCTGATCCTGTTAGATAGTGACAACAGTCACATGCATAGTCCTGTATGATCCTTTAAGATAGTGACAACAGTCACATGCATAGTCCTGTATGATCCTGTTAGATAGTGACAACAGTCACATGCATAGTCCTGTCTGATCCTGTTAGATAGTGACAACAGTCACATGCATAGTCCTGTCTGATCCTGTTGGATAGTGACAACAGTCACATGCATAGTCCTGTATGATCCTTTAAGATAGTGACAACAGTCACATGCATAGTCCTGTATGATCCTGTTAGATAGTGACAACAGTCACATGCATAGTCCTGTCTGATCCTGTTAGATAGTGACAACAGTCACATGCATAGTCCTGTATGATCCTTTAAGATAGTGACAACAGTCACATGCATAGTCCTGTATGATCCTGTTAGATAGTGACAACAGTCACATGCATAGTCCTGTCTGATCCTGTTAGATAGTGACAACAGTCACATGCATAGTCCTGTCTGATCCTGTTAGATAGTGACAACAGTCACATGCATAGTCCTGTCTGATTCTGTTAGATAGTGACAACAGTCACATGCATAGTCCTGTATGATCCTTTAAGATAGTGACAACAGTCACATGCATAGTCCTGTATGATCCTGTTAGATAGTGACAACAGTCACATGCATAGTCCTGTCTGATCCTGTTACATAGTGACAACAGTCACATGCATAGTCCTGTCTGATCCTGTTAGATAGTGACAACAGTCTCATGCATAGTCCTGTCTGATCCTGTTAGATAGTGACAACAGTCACATGCATAGTCCTGTCTGATCCTGTTAGATAGTGACAACAGTCACATGCATAGTCCTGTCTGATCCTGTTAGATAGTGACAACAGTCACATGCATAGTCCTGTATGATCCTTTAAGATAGTGACAACAGTCACATGCATAGTCCTGTATGAACCTGTTAGATAGTGACAACAGTCACATGCATAGTCCTGTCTGATCCTGTTAGATAGTGACAACAGTCACATGCATAGTCCTGTCTGATCCTGTTAGATAGTGACAACAGTCACATGCATATTCCTGTCTGATCCTGTTAGATAGTGACAACAGTCACATGCATAGTCCTGTATGATCCTTTAAAATAGTGACAACAGTCACATGCATAGTCCTGTATGATCCTGTTAGATAGTGACAACAGTCACATGCATAGTCCTGTCTGATCCTGTTAGATAGTGACAACAGTCACATGCATAGTCCTGTCTGATCCTATTAGATAGTGACAACAGTCACATGCATAGTCCTGTCTGATCCTGTTAGATAGTGACAACAGTCACATGCATAGTCCTGTATGATCCTTTAAGATAGTGACAACAGTCACATGCATAGTCCTGTATGATCCTGTTAGATAGTGACAACAGTCACATGCATGGTCTTGTCTGATCCTGTTAGATAGTGACAACAGTCACATGCATAGTCCTGTCTGATCCTTTTAGATAGTTATAACAGTCACATACATAGTCCTGTCTGATCCTGTTAGATAGTGACAACAGTCACATGCATAGTCCTGTCTGATCTTGTTAGATAGTGAAAACAGTCACATGCATAGTCCTGTCTGATCCTGTTAGATGGTGACAACAGTCACATGCATAGTCCTGTCTGATCCTGTTAGATAGTGAAAACAGTCACATGCATAGTCCTGTCTGATCCTGTTAGATAGTGACAACAGTCACATGCATAGTCCTGTCTGATCCTGTTAGAAAGTGACAACAGTCACATGCATAGTCCTGTTAGATAGTGACAACAGTCACATGCATAGTCCTGTCTGATCCTGTTAGATAGTGACAACAGTCACATGCATAGTCCTGTATGATCCTTTAAGATAGTGACAACAGTCACATGCATAGTCCTGTATGAACCTGTTAGATAGTGACAACAGTCACATGCATAGTCCTGTCTGATCCTGTTAGATAGTGACAACAGTCACATGCATAGTCCTGTCTGATCCTGTTAGATAGTGACAACAGTCAAATGCATAGTCCTGTCTGATCCTGTTAGATAGTGACAACAGTCACATGCATAGTCCTGTATGATCCTTTAAGATAGTGACAACAGTCACATGCATAGTCCTGTATGAACCTGTTAGATAGTGACAACAGTCACATGCATAGTTCTGTCTGATCCTGTTAGATAGTGACAACAGTCACATGCATAGTCCTGTCTGATCCTGTTAGATAGTGACAACAGTCACATGCATATTCCTGTCTGATCCTGTTAGATAGTGACAACAGTCACATGCATAGTCCTGTATGATCCTTTAAAATAGTGACAACAGTCACATGCATAGTCCTGTATGATCCTGTTAGATAGTGACAACAGTCACATGCATAGTCCTGTCTGATCCTGTTAGATAGTGACAACAGTCACATGCATAGTCCTGTCTGATCCTATTAGATAGTGACAACAGTCACATGCATAGTCCTGTCTGATCCTGTTAGATAGTGACAACAGTCACATGCATAGTCCTGTATGATCCTTTAAGATAGTGACAACAGTCACATGCATAGTCCTGTATGATCCTGTTAGATAGTGACAACAGTCACATGCATAGTCTTGTCTGATCTTGTTAGATAGTGAAAACAGTCACATGCATAGTCCTGTCTGATCCTGTTAGATGGTGACAACAGTCACATGCATAGTCCTGTCTGATCCTGTTAGATAGTGAAAACAGTCACATGCATAGTCCTGTCTGATCTTGTTAGATAGTGAAAACAGTCACATGCATAGTCCTGTCTGATCCTGTTAGATGGTGACAACAGTCACATGCATAGTCCTGTCTGATCCTGTTAGATAGTGAAAACAGTCACATGCATAGTCCTGTCTGATCCTGTTAGATAGTGACAACAGTCACATGCATAGTCCTGTCTGATCCTGTTAGATAGTGACAACAGTCACATGCATAGTCCTGTTAGATAGTGACAACAGTCACATGCATAGTCCTGTCTGATCCTGTTAGATAGTGACAACAGTCACATGCATAGTCCTGTATGATCCTTTAAGATAGTGACAACAGTCACATGCATAGTCCTGTATGAACCTGTTAGATAGTGACAACAGTCACATGCATAGTCCTGTCTGATCCTATTAGATAGTGACAACAGTCACATGCATAGTCCTGTCTGATCCTGTTAGATAGTGACAACAGTCACATGCATAGTCCTGTATGATCCTTTAAGATAGTGACAACAGTCACATGCATAGTCCTGTATGATCCTGTTAGATAGTGACAACAGTCACATGCATAGTCCTGTCTGATCTTGTTAGATAGTGAAAACAGTCACATGCATAGTCCTGTCTGATCCTGTTAGATGGTGACAACAGTCACATGCATAGTCCTGTCTGATCCTGTTAGATAGTGAAAACAGTCACATGCATAGTCCTGTCTGATCTTGTTAGATAGTGAAAACAGTCACATGCATAGTCCTGTCTGATCCTGTTGGATGGTGACAACAGTCACATGCATAGTCCTGTCTGATCCTGTTAGATAGTGAAAACAGTCACATGCATAGTCCTGTCTGATCCTGTTAGATAGTGAAAACAGTCACATGCATAGTCCTGTCTGATCCTGTTAGATAGTGACAACAGTCACATGCATAGTCCTGTTAGATAGTGACAACAGTCACATGCATAGTCCTGTCTGATCCTGTTAGATAGTGACAACAGTCACATGCATAGTCCTGTATGAACCTGTTAGATAGTGACAACAGTCACATGCATAGTCCTGTCTGATCCTGTTAGATAGTGACAACAGTCACATGCATAGTCCTGTCTGATCCTGTTAGATAGTGACAACAGTCACATGCATAGTCCTGTCTGATCCTGTTAGATAGTGACAACAGTCACATGCATAGTCCTGTATGATCCTTTAAGATAGTGACAACAGTCACATGCATAGTCCTGTATGATCCTGTTAGATAGTGACAACAGTCACATGCATAGTCCTGTCTGGTCCTGTTAGATAGTGACAACAGTCACATGCATAGTCCTGTCTGATCCTGTTAGATAGTGACAACAGTCACATGCATAGTCCTGTATGATCCTTTAAGATAGTGACAACAGTCACATGCATAGTCCTGTATGATCCTGTTAGATAGTGACAACAGTCACATGCATAGTCCTGTCTGATCCTGTTAGATAGTGACAACAGTCACATGCATAGTCCTGTCTGATCCTGTTAGATAGTGACAACAGTCACATGCATAGTCCTGTATGATCCTTTAAGATAGTGACAACAGTCACATGCATAGTCCTGTATGATCCTGTTAGATAGTGACAACAGTCACATGCATAGTCCTGTCTGATCCTGTTAGATAGTGACAACAGTCACATGCATAGTCCTGTATGATCCTTTAAGATAGTGACAACAGTCACATGCATAGTCCTGTATGATCCTGTTAGATAGTGACAACAGTCACATGCATAGTCCTGTCTGATCCTGTTAGATAGTGACAACAGTCACATGCATAGTCCTGTCTGATCCTGTTAGATAGTGACAACAGTCACATGCATAGTCCTGTCTGATTCTGTTAGATAGTGACAACAGTCACATGCATAGTCCTGTATGATCCTTTAAGATAGTGACAACAGTCACATGCATAGTCCTGTATGATCCTGTTAGATAGTGACAACAGTCACATGCATAGTCCTGTCTGATCCTGTTACATAGTGACAACAGTCACATGCATAGTCCTGTCTGATCCTGTTAGATAGTGACAACAGTCTCATGCATAGTCCTGTCTGATCCTGTTAGATAGTGACAACAGTCACATGCATAGTCCTGTCTGATCCTGTTAGATAGTGACAACAGTCACATGCATAGTCCTGTCTGATCCTGTTAGATAGTGACAACAGTCACATGCATAGTCCTGTATGATCCTTTAAGATAGTGACAACAGTCACATGCATAGTCCTGTATGAACCTGTTAGATAGTGACAACAGTCACATGCATAGTCCTGTCTGATCCTGTTAGATAGTGACAACAGTCACATGCATAGTCCTGTCTGATCCTGTTAGATAGTGACAACAGTCACATGCATATTCCTGTCTGATCCTGTTAGATAGTGACAACAGTCACATGCATAGTCCTGTATGATCCTTTAAAATAGTGACAACAGTCACATGCAT
The DNA here is from genome assembly GCA_932527175.1 of Operophtera brumata. NCBI lineage: Eukaryota > Metazoa > Arthropoda > Insecta > Lepidoptera > Geometridae > Operophtera > Operophtera brumata. Next base: position 14,796 of record OW052239.1, on the reverse strand, counting down.
AGTCCTGTATGATCCTGTTAGATAGTGACAACAGTCACATGCATAGTCCTGTCTGATCCTGTTAGATAGTGACAACAGTCACATGCATAGTCCTGTCTGATCCTATTAGATAGTGACAACAGTCACATGCATAGTCCTGTCTGATCCTGTTAGATAGTGACAACAGTCACATGCATAGTCCTGTATGATCCTTTAAGATAGTGACAACAGTCACATGCATAGTCCTGTATGATCCTGTTAGATAGTGACAACAGTCACATGCATGGTCTTGTCTGATCCTGTTAGATAGTGACAACAGTCACATGCATAGTCCTGTCTGATCCTTTTAGATAGTTATAACAGTCACATACATAGTCCTGTCTGATCCTGTTAGATAGTGACAACAGTCACATGCATAGTCCTGTCTGATCTTGTTAGATAGTGAAAACAGTCACATGCATAGTCCTGTCTGATCCTGTTAGATGGTGACAACAGTCACATGCATAGTCCTGTCTGATCCTGTTAGATAGTGAAAACAGTCACATGCATAGTCCTGTCTGATCCTGTTAGATAGTGACAACAGTCACATGCATAGTCCTGTCTGATCCTGTTAGAAAGTGACAACAGTCACATGCATAGTCCTGTTAGATAGTGACAACAGTCACATGCATAGTCCTGTCTGATCCTGTTAGATAGTGACAACAGTCACATGCATAGTCCTGTATGATCCTTTAAGATAGTGACAACAGTCACATGCATAGTCCTGTATGAACCTGTTAGATAGTGACAACAGTCACATGCATAGTCCTGTCTGATCCTGTTAGATAGTGACAACAGTCACATGCATAGTCCTGTCTGATCCTGTTAGATAGTGACAACAGTCAAATGCATAGTCCTGTCTGATCCTGTTAGATAGTGACAACAGTCACATGCATAGTCCTGTATGATCCTTTAAGATAGTGACAACAGTCACATGCATAGTCCTGTATGATCCTGTTAGATAGTGACAACAGTCACATGCATAGTCCTGTCTGATCCTGTTAGATAGTGACAACAGTCACATGCATAGTCCTGTCTGATCCTGTTAGATAGTGACAACTGTCACATGCATAGTCCTGTCTGATCCTGTTAGATAGTGACAACAGTCACATGCATAGTCCTGTCTGATCCTGTTAGATAGTGACAACAGTCACATGCATAGTCCTGTATGATCCTTTAAGATAGTGACAACAGTCACATGCATAGTCCTGTATGATCCTGTTAGATAGTGACAACAGTCACATGCATAGTCCTGTCTGATCCTGTTAGATAGTGACAACAGTCACATGCATAGTCTTGTCTGATCCTGTTAGATAGTGACAACAGTCACATGCATAGTCCTGTCTGATCCTGTTAGATAGTGACAACAGTCACATGCATAGTCCTGTATGATCCTTTAAGATAGTGACAACAGTCACATGCATAGTCCTGTATGATCCTGTTAGATAGTGAAAACAGTCACATGCATAGTCCTGTCTGATCCTGTTAGATAGTGACAACAGTCACATGCATAGTCCTGTCTGATCCTGTTAGATAGTGACAACAGTCACATGCATAGTCCTGTTAGATAGTGACAACATTCACATGCATAGTCCTGTCTGATCCTGTTAGATAGTGACAACAGTCACATGCATAGTCCTGTCTGATCCTGTAATATAGTGACAACAGTCACATGCATAGTCCTGTCTGATCCTGTTAGATAGTGACAACAGTCACATGCATAGTCCTGTCTGATCCTGTTAGATAGTGACAACAGTCACATGCATAGTCCTGTCTGATCCTGTTAGATAGTGACAACAGTCTTTATTTTATTTTATTTTTGATTTGATGATGATGAAGATGTCATCCAGGCCGATTTCGGCCACGGCAACTGTTTATCTGCTTTATACGGAAGAGCTTCGCTGTGTGCTCTTATATGACTTACGAACACTATTTTGGTTGTAAACGTGCGTTTGCAGTAGTGCACGTGCGTGAGAGTTCATAAAATTGCGCCAGCCGCGCCGCATACGAGCGCCTGCATCGACACGCACACCGGCACACGAGCGCCTGCATCGACACGCACCACAGCACACGAGCGCCTGCATCGACACGCACCGCGGCTCACGAGTGCTTGCATCGACACGCACCGCGGCACACGAGTGCCTGCATCGACACGCACCGCGGCAAACGAGCGCCTGCATCGACACGCACCGCGGCACACGAGTGCCTGCATCGACACGCAACGCGGCACACGAGTGCGTGTATCGACACGCAACGCGGCACACGAGCTCCTGTATCAACACGCACCGCGGCACACGAGCTCCTGTATCGACACGCACCGCGGCACACGAGCTCCTGTATCGACACGCACCGCGGCACACGAGCGCCTGCATCGACACGTACCGGTACTTCCTGTGGTACCACGAGCTCGCGGGCGGTGTGCTGGCGATACGCGCCGACCACTACGTCGGTGGACTGGCGCGCGGCGCGTTGGCCGTCGCACCGCCATAACGGCGCCACAGTGTCGGCGCTGGCGGGGACAGCCGATGCCGCTGGCCATATTATGCATTGGAGGTTACTAACATTCAAATAGTATTCGTTTTAAATCAATACTGCGGTTAACCTATGGGGTTTATCACTTTATTGATACACGGACGTGTTTGGCTTATTACGTTATAATATACTTAGTGCTGCGGTTAGTCTGTGGGACTATCACTTTACTATAATAGTAACATAGTAAGTAAAAAAGTGGTGATGCGGTCATTATCTGGGAATGTCACTTCATTGCTATACGGTTCCATTCTGCACAACCAGTTGGTCGGTTCAGTTGGTCGGAGTGGAAGGACAGTTAGGTAGGTATATATGACACCTGCAGCAATTTACTAATGCGGTCAGCTAAGTAGGGCTGTCACTTTATTGATAATTGCAAAAGTATTACCTACCTAGTTTTGGAATACGATCAATCTTAGGGCTGTCACTCCAGGTGTGCCAATACCGTCCACCAGTGCCACTTCCGCCGCCGCACCATTACCTTCCACCAGTGCTGCTGCTGCCACCGAGCTGACCTCAGCTAGCGTTCTGTCGCGGGCACATCAGCACTCGCCACCAGTGTCGAAATTAATCTGCACCCAACCCCTACAGACTCGACACCGGCTCTTGATAATAACTCCTTTTAATACTTGGAGTTGATCCTTCACAGGACAAGTCTTACGGCGAACACATTCAACCAGACCTTTCCTTTCGTCTAGCTAGAGCGTAATATAGCTGGGAAGGGTTTGCCGAAGGAAACCCGCTAGGACCTTATGGATACGATTAAGTTACCGCCGGCAATCTGCAATCGGATTGAAGCACCCACTCTCAATCCAGAGGTGAGAGCTGCTGTTCCCGAGGCTGTATGTATAAGAGATAAGAGTATTGAGCTCAGGCAAAATATCGCACCTCCACAAAATATATGGTTCTTTGTTCATTTCCCAACTAACATTTACCGTAACGTAGGTATACCTATCAATTTACCTTACATTGTACGTTCAAATATCAACATTTACAAAGAATTACTCATTGCTCTAAACTAAATGAAGGTTGTAGGATACCATACCAACAAGCAAAAAAAAAAAAAATATCTCAATTACAGTGCAGATTGGCGACACCTTGTGTCTACTACATGTAAACCATTGCTAATCTCTTCGGACAAAACCCTCGTATAATTATGATAGAACTTCACGTACAGGTAAGTTCGTTTAATCATTAAATAATTATGTATTCTATTGTCTTATATAAGTGCTGTTTTTTTTTTCCAAATACCCAAAAATAAAATAAAATATGATATTTCAACAAGTACCTAGGTAATATTTTAACTTTCATTCTAAAATCTGCTTGATCTGTAGTTAAAAATCATAGAAAACTATTTCCAACTTTGGCTAGTCTGTGTTTTGGAACACAAATAATTATTTTTATTTCTAGCAGGTAAGTATCATAATCATGAATGCGTGGGAGGGAGGAGCCATTGAACTATTACTTAGGTAATTACATTTACAACTGTAGCGCGGTGGGAGCGCTTCGTAGTGCGGCGGCCGCGCGGCCGCCATACGCCAGCGCTAGTCAGAGGCATCTTATGTCCGAGGCCGAAGATGTTGCGGCTAACCGCGAGTCATGACCTCGCGCGTCATGCCGGCAATCATCGCGTTCCACGCCACGCCGATTAGCGCATAGTGACGTGCGCCGCTTTGCGCGTGCCTGCCCGGACGATGGCGACGAGCGGCGGCGCGGGTGCGGCGCGGGTGCGACGCGGGCGCGGGCGGGGCGCGGCGCGCATTGTGACCATTGTGTCGATGCGGCCATTATAAGGGTCAAGTAGGTACCTAAATAGGTACTTCACATAGGTAGACATCTCTCTACACATTACACGCTGTGCTGGTTCCGAGTTTACGACAATAGAGATCATCTGCCAGATATCTAGGTCACTAACAGATAGGTCTACCTACATACAAGTAAGTAAGTAAATACCGGTATTGAAATCGTTGCCTACCTATTGGTATAATGCCAAGAATGTAGGTACCTACTTAAGTAGTTAGTTTTACTACCTAGTACTTACCTACTTAGAGCCTACTTACTAAGTCCTACCTACCACATATCTACATAGGTAAAATAATAAAAAAATACTTTATTTGTTTTCAGTAACTTGCACTATATACCATTCCATGTAAAGGATTAAATATACCTATAATTTAACAATTTGAAACAACCACTTACGTACCTAACTAGGTAGCTACCTAACAATAAGTAGGTAGGTAAGTAGGTTAGGTACCTACCTTCCTAACATCGGTACAACTAAGCGTTAAATGGGTCGCATGATGTAGCGAGCGGCCACCTCAGCACACGCAGTAAGTACCACCCACTGCTATCTGGCAAATGAGCCCAACTGCCTATTAGGTGAGGTCTACGACCGCACCATAGGACCGTCGCGAGCAGAAGCACGGACCATTACAACCTAGCAGATAGGGCAGGTGTACAGTAGCTACCTACTAGCAGATAGGGCAGGTGTACGAGTAGGTACCTACCTAGCAGATAGGGCAGGTGTACGAGTAGGTACCTACTAGCAGATAGGGCAGGTGTACGAGTAGGTACACTAGGTAGGTGATCTCCCTGCTGAGGTTTCCCCAGGTGACTACAGTATTGGGTTCTTCAAAAGCATGACAGCATGACAACGCTTCTGCAGCGGCTAGCAACTCCGCTGCCTCTCAGAAAAAGGGGAACAAGCGGAGCTGTGAACCAGTTCGCAGCGCTGCAACCGCTTGGGCTCCAAGGAAGGAGCCCTGTGATGCAGAGGGCTTTATCGAGGTGATAAGGAAGAAACGGAAGCTTGAAACGGAAAAACTTGTAATTGGCTCTTCATTTTATATTTACTTGTTTTTTTGTGCCTAGCTGTAAGTTTTACAAAAAGAACAAAATAAAATAAAATATGAGATCATACTAGAATTACTGAGAAAAGCACTTTAACTAGAAGTTGCATTGATGATAATATTTTTGTATAGTTTTATCACAGCTAAGTAAGTTTTACCAAAGATTTAATCAATCTTCGGTTCTTCGGACGCTTGACACGAGACACCGCGCAGTTGCGTCATACGTCGCCGTCTACAAGTAGAATAAAGTACTACCACCCAAGTACCAGCTGCTTTGCTTTGACTCCCTAGTCCCTACTGAGAAGAGCCATTGGAATCATCGGCTCTCCCATACGCTAGAACCGCTTAGCTAGCGCAGAGCCACTGGATCGCTTTGCGTGTTCTATCGCCTCTACAACGGGGAATGCTCTGACGAGCTTTGCACGGCACTCACCGTGACACCGTCCTGTGGAGGATCAAAGGATCAACTACGCTCACAGTTTAGTGTGCGGCACTCACCGTGACACCGTCCTGTGGAGGATCAACTACGCTCACAGTTTAGTGTGCGGCACTCACCGTGACACCGTCCTGTGGAGGATCAAAGGATCAACTACGCTCACAGTTTAGTGTGCGGCACTCACCGTGACACCGTCCTGTGGAGGATCAAAGGATCAACTACGCTCACAGTTTAGTGTGCGGCACTCACCGTGACACCGTCCTGAGGATGATCAAAGGATCAACTACGCTCAAAGTTTAGTGTGCGGCACTCACCGTGACACCGTCCTGTGGAGGATCAAAGGATCAACTACGCTCACAGTTTAGTGTGCGGCTCTCACCGTGACACCGTCCTGTGGAGGATCAAAGGATCAACTACGATCACAGTTTAGTGTGCGGCACTCACCGTGACACCGTCCTGTGGAGGATCAACTACGCTCACAGTTTAGTGTGCGGCACTCACCGTGACACCGTCCTGTGGAGGATCAAAGGATCAACTACGCTCACAGTTTAGTGTGCGGCACTCACCGTGACACCGTCCTGTGGAGTATCAAAAGATCGTCGCCTGTCGGTGGTTAACGAGCGAGCCATCGGACGGCCGCGGCCGGTAAGCACGTTTGTGTGTTGTGTGTGCTAATTGTTCTTCGACACACTCGCTCTTATATTTGTTACTTTGTATTCCTATTTACTTATATAATTCGTTAATATGTTTGTGTTTATGTATTTACTTGGAACCTAATTTAAGGAGAGGAATGTATCGCGTCTTATGCAAGCCTAATAAGGTTTTTTAGACGTGTTAAATGATTTTTAATAACAATTAATAAAAATAGTCTCGCTGGAGTCTGTTTGGTCGGGATTAGGATGAGAGTTTTCATCTCAACCTGTGTGCCTCAACTTATAGCTTTAATCACAGAATATATATAACTAATGTATTCTAACATAGTTTTTAAGAATAATACTAACAAATAATGGACCATAATAATGTCTGATTTAATAGATGAAGTATATTATTATACGTCGCCGTCTACTCGCGCGCATTATAAATAAAGTGGTTTTATATACAGGGTGTCTCATATTGAATGGATAATCCAGCAAGTGCATACAGGGGGAGCAAAGCTGCACAGAAAAAAAAAAAAAATATTTTCCATATTATTACATCAAAGTATATATCACAGAATATATACAGTAGTCCTGGAAAAACTAAACTATGAAAAAAAATAAAAAAAAATGCTGCCTATATTGCTTTTGCAACCACAAATTGAAGAATTATCAATAGTTTTTTTCGGTGAAATATTTGTGTATGTTGGGCCAACCAACGAGCTACCCAACTTATGACTAGCTATTGCAGTTTTTTTAAGAAAAGGTTTTAAAACCAGAATAGCAAATGTCTGTTTCTAATGTCTAAGTATGAGCACCTGGGTGGACAATAATTTTAAAAATAAGCTTACTTTATGCAGTTTCATGAAAGATCACGCGTGGTGAGGCTCAGGGGCCTATACTCGAGAGTGCTGGCCACGCGTGGTGAGGCTCAGGGAGAATACTCGAGAGTGCTGGCCACGCGTGTTGAGGGTCAGGGCGAATACTTGAGAGTGCTGGCCAAGCGTGGTGAGGCTCAGGGCGAATACTTGAGAGTGCTGGCCACGCGTAGTGAGGCTCAGGGGCCTATACTCGAGAGTGCTGGCCACGCGTGGTGAGGCTCAGGGAGAATACTCGAGAGTGCTGGCCACGCGTGTTGAGGGTCAGGGCGAATACTTGAGAGTGCTGGCCAAGCGTGGTGAGGCTCAGGGCGAATACTTGAGAGTGCTGGCCACGCGTAGTGAGGCTCAGGGCGAATACTTGAGAGTGCTGGCCACGCGTGGTGGGGCTCAGGGGCCTATACTCGAGAGTGCTGGCCACGCGTGGTGGGGCTCAGGGGCCTATACTCGAGAGTGCTGGCCACGCGTGGTGGGGCTCAGGGGCCTATACACACGATATTTTTGTTTGAAAATTATTAAGTTATTGGATAATATGCTGGAAACTTATTTTTAATAAAAATTGATAATTCTTCAATTTGTGGTTGTAGTGTCCAATAATGTGCGCATGCAGAAAATTTTCGTTTTTTTTCAAAGTGTCGTACTTCCAGGACTATATGAAAAAAAAAAACTTAGCAGCTTTGCTCCCCCCTGTATGCATTTGCCAGATTATCCATTAAATATGGGACAACCTGTATGTAGGTACCTATGTTATTTTTTAAGGTAGGTATTTATGTAGCTTTGGGCACAGATAAAATAAAACTTTGCCTACTTCAAACCATTCCAATAGTTAGTTTCTTTCTTCTTTTGACTTTTTTGACAGGGGCCTATACTCGAGAGTGCTGGCCACGCGTGGTGGGGCTCAGGGCGAATACTCGAGAGTGCTGGCCACGCGTGGTGGGGCTCAGGGCGAATACTCGAGAGTGCTGGCCACGCGTGGTGGGGCTCAGGGCGAATACTCGAGAGTGCTGGCCACGCGTGGTGGGGCTCAGGGCGAATACTCGAGAGTGCTGGCCACGCGTGGTGGGGCTCAGGGCGAATACTCGAGAGTGCTGGCCACGCGTGGTGAGGCTCAGGGCGAATACTTGAGAGTGCTGGCCACGCGTGGTGGGGCTCAGGGCGAATACTCGAGAGTGCTGGCCACGCGTGCTGGGGCTCAGGGCGAATACTCGAGAGTGCTGGCCACGCGTGGTGAGGCTCAGGGCGAATACTCAAGAGGGCTGGCCACGCGTGGTGGGGCTCAGGGGCCTATACTCGAGAGTGCTGGTGAGAGTCCATACCGGAGTCCAACACATTTAATACGTAACCTCTTTTTTTTTTTTTTTTTTTAAATGTAATTCTTAACATTGACACACATGTACGTGACATAACAAACAGCGAGTCTCACGTCTTTATCCCACTGCAGGTGGTAGGGGATCTCGTTTCCGAAGGGGAAGTCCAGGTGGCAGTTCATGACGGCGTACCCGCCGACGCCGGCGCGCAGGCGCTCCGCGTCCAGCGGCAGCAGCGAGGCGCCCGCGCCCGCGCCCGCCCACACGCACGCGCACGCGCACAGCACGCAGGCCCGCGCTCCACGCGACATGTCTCACGGCTCTGAGTGCACGCGCCGACTGACCGCCTGTCTCCGCCGCGCCGCGCCCGCCGCTCCCGATCGTAATTAACGCGCGCAGCTACAAGTTACCAACTCAATGGATCAAGACGGATGGAGAAATCTCTTTGAGTTACGAGCCCAAGACAATGAGGAAGCTGGAGTGACGTCACTACAGCTACCTACTCACTCTGTGTCTTCCTAATGAATGAGTCCACGATTACCTATATAGGTACTACGTATAGATCAAAATTGAGTGCATAATTGTTATTGGCTCGTGTTCAGGTTTTAACCGAACACAGCAAATGTGTATTAAAGCAACGTCTGCATGTAATACGCATAAAGGACTTCTTTTTACAGCTCATAATAAAAAATCCGAAAAAATATATAATAATACCTGCTTCAAAATAAACAATTTTACTGCAATTTATACTAAGTTACCAAAAATTTTGTTCCGAATAAAAATACCAAATCTTCTGAAAATAAAATATACACTTTACTAGGATTAATACTTTGTTACTAGTTCAAATTTTATTTTGACGACAATTTAGGTTCGACTTTTTGACCATAATTTAGAAAGGAGATGTCCAAAAAATATATGGAGGCCGGTATAAAAATAACTAGAAATCTTAGCAATATAATAGTTATTTACGGAGAAAGGGCCTATTATTTGGCTATTTTTAAGCTAATTAAAAATAATAAATGTACTTCCGTTTTTTTTTAAACTTGATTGTGTTGGCAAGTGTTGTGTTTTTCAAAATAAAGTTTAGAACTTGCAACAGTCCCAAAAGGTGAACTTGACGCTCTTTGGCAGGCAGACTAAGGAATTTTGATACTCTCTAGCTAGCGAGACAGGCGGTAGACAGACAACCACAGATAATTTTTCATACGACTATCTTACCTGCGTTCCGTGTTCTCACGTTATTACTAATACTTCACTTAAAAGTTTATCCGTTCTGTATAGGTTCAGGAAACATTCTGAGTAGGTACCTACCTACACTGTTGGAGAGTTCACTAATAGATAGGAGCTGCCTATAATGATAACAGTACCTATAGCAATACGCATAGGTACCTACATTCTTCGCCTCCTTATTAACATTTGTATTTTCAGGTAGCTCAGGGCACTGATAAATTGATTGTAAATTGTGTATTAGCACGTATTCCATTCAAGGAGAATATTTTAGTCATCATATCTTTGGGCACAGGCAGAAGAAGACAAAATGGCATATTTTCGTGTTGAATAATAGATAGGGATAGCACTATCAACTTGTTTCCGTGTCCAAGAGATGGCGATGTATGTCCTCCTCTACATTTTACATACTTCCAATCATGTTATAAAAAACATTTTATATCATGTACAAATAATAATTTTAAGTTCAGTTCAGTTCAGTTCTTGGACAAGTTTACAAGACACATTATCAAATAGCAATAGAACGTTACTGACAGTGACACATGGAGGATAGTTATGTTTTGTTTGAGTTTGTAAAGGATTTGCCTTAGATAATCTATAGACTAGATTGTGATTCACGTCACAAATGCGTCGAACAATATTCCGGGGAACTGTTTCCCTATAAGTCGCACCCCGCCTCTCAGTGTCAATTGTCTCGTCAAGGCGAACGGTCGCATCGTTAATTCTAATTTGTGTCTGCAATGAAGGGTTGCGCCATAAAAGTGTGCAGAAATTACACAGCACGTCTAAAAACGACTGGTAAAGACACCTACCCTCAGCATGTATCCAGAATTCATAGTATTTTCGAAAGTATTTCATAAAAACAATCAACTTATTAGCCCCGATTTTTCAACTCAAGCTTGGCTCTTTTGTCTGTGTTGCCAGTTTTTAAATACTAAATTCCTCATGATCAATGAATAAATGATTGTGAAGTGAGAACGTCGATCGGGTTTTGAACTTTTTTGTTGGTGATAATGGTGATGATCATCATTATCACAATCACCACCATCATCATCACCACCATCACCACCACCACAACTGCACGCCAGTACCTTAGATGATGATGATGATGGTGATGATGGTCGTGTTGATGATGATGATGATGACGATGATGTTGTTAATGTTCATCACCACCATCATCATCATCACAATCACCACCACCACAATCATCATCATCATCATCTATGGTGTTGCGTGCAGGTGATGATGATGATTATGATGGTGATGATGAGGAGGGTGATGATGGTGATGGTGATGGTGGTGACCATCATCATCACCTTCACCATCATCATCATCACCTGCACGCCTATATCCTAGATGATTATAATGATGACAATTTTGTTGGTGGTGATGAAGATGATGATGATGGCGGTGGTGATGAACATTAACAACATTATGAAGTTAGTGATGATGATGATGATGATGATGATGATGGTGGTGACCACCATCATCACCATCATTATCAACATCACCTGCATGCCAGTACCCTAGATGATGATGATGATGATGATGATGATGGAGGTGGGGATGGTGATGTTGGCAGTGGTGATGAACATTAAGAACATTGAAGGTAGTGATGATGGTGATGATGGCAGTGGTGATGAACATTAAGAACATTGAAGGTAGTGATGATGGTGATGGTGATCACCACCATCACCATCATCACAACCATCATAATCATCATCATCATCATCGTCTGCACGCCAATAACCTAGATGAGGATGTTGATGTTGATGGTGATGGTGATGATGGTGGTGGTGATGGTGATGATGATGGTGGTGGTGATGAACATTAACAACATCATCGTCATCATCATCATCATCATAATCTAGGGTATTGGCGTTCAGGTGTCGGTTCTGGTTCGCTGCAGGCCCAACTGGGCACGCTTGCCTTCGGCTCGCTCGCAGCTTTCGTGGTGATCACTGTCCTCTAGGGTTTTAAATCCATGTCGTACTGTCACTCACTCATTTTGAAATATAAGACATATTAAAAATTCGTAGAATTTACAGTTACAGAAGTTACAGTAGAATACAGTTTTTCCCAATAAATAGGGAAATGTGCCATTAGCTTCGGGGGATGGTGTTTCGGCTACAACTGAAGAAAAAACTCACTCACGCAAGAAAATACACGCGAAAAACCGTCAAACCTAACCGTGGGTTAGGTTAGGTTAGGTTTAAACTTTAATTTTTGTATAATAATGGTCAAAAATTACAAAATTTTTAGTCAAAAACCGCTGATAAAATACGTAGAAACTAATTAACAGGTGTAGATACCTATGCGCACTTGGAATTATTTTTATTCACAAAAACAACTCCAATGATTTCAAAATCAAAGGTAATTTCCTAAGGAAATTAGCTTGGGTATATCAACTTTTTGGAACTGAATTTGCAAATTTTAGTTTTTTCGCGTGCTAATTTTTTCTTTTTGTTGCAGGTCGACTGGAGAGCGTCGGGGGATGGTGTTTCGGCTACAACTGAAGAAAAAACTCACTCACGCAAGAAAATACACGCGAAAAACCGTCAAACCTAACCGTGGGTTAGGTTAGGTTAGGTTTAAACTTTAATTTTTGTATAAAAATGGTCAAAAATGACAAATTTTTTAGTCAAAAACCGCTGATAAAATACGTAGAAACTAATTAACAGGTGTAGATACCTATGCGCACTTGGAATTATTTTTATTCACAAAAACAACTCCAATGATTTCAAAATCAAAGGTAATTTCCTAAGGAAATTAGCTTGGGTATATCAACTTTTTGGAACTGAATTTGCAAATTTTAGTTTTTTCGCGTGCTAATTTTTTCTTTTTGTTGCAGGTCGACTGGAGAGCGTCGGGGGATGGTGTTTCGGCTACAACTGAAGAAAAAACTCACTCACGCAACAAAATACACGCGAAAAACCGTCAAACCTAACCGTGGGTTAGGTTAGGTTAGGTTTAAACTTTAATTTTTGTATAAAAATGGTCAAAAATGACAAAAAATTTAGTCAAAAACCGCTGATAAAATACGTAGAAACTAATTAACAGATGTAGATACCTATGCGCACTTGGAATTATTTTTATTCACAAAAACAACTCCAATGATTTCAAAATCAAAGGTAATTTCCTAAGGAAATTAGCTTGGGTATATCCACTTTTTGGAACTGAATTTGCAAATTTTAGTTTTTTCGCGTGCAAATTTTGTTCTTTTTGTTGCAGGTCGACTGGAGAGCGTCGGGGGATGGTGTTTCGGCTACAACTGAAGAAAAAACTCACTCACGCAAGAAAATACACGTGAAAAACCGTCAAACCAAACCGTGGGTTAGGTTAGGTTAGGTTTAAACTTTAATTTTTGTATAATAATGGTCAAAAATTACAAAATTTTTAGTCAAAAACCGCTGATAAAATACGTAGAAACTAATTAACAGGTGTAGATACCTATGCGCACTTGGAATTATTTTTATTCACAAAAACAACTCCAATGATTTCAAAATCAAAGGTAATTTCCTAAGGAAATTAGCTTGGGTATATCAACTTTTTGGAACTGAATTTGCAAATTTTAGTTTTTTCGCGTGCAAATTTTGTTCTTTTTGTTGCAGGTCGACTGGAGAGCGTCGGGGTATGGTGTTTCGGCTACAACTGAAGAAAAAACTCACTCACGCAAGAAAATACACGCGAAAAACCGTCAAACCTAACCGTGGGTTAGGTTAGGTTAGGTTTAAACTTTAATTTTTGTATAATAATGGTCAAAAATTACAAAATTTTTAGTCAAAAACCGCTGATAAAATACGTAGAAACTAATTAACAGGTGTAGATACCTATGCGCACTTGGAATTATTTTTATTCACAAAAACAACTCCAATGATTTCAAAATCAAAGGTAATTTCCTAAGGAAATTAGCTTGGGTATATCAACTTTTTGGAACTGAATTTGCAAATTTTAGTTTTTTCGCGTGCAAATTTTTTCTTTTTGTTGCAGGTCGACTGGAGAGCGTCGGGGGATGGTGTTTCGGCTACAACTGAAGAAAAAACTCACTCACGCAAGAAAATACACGCCAAAAACCGTCAAACCTAACCGTGGGTTAGGTTAGGTTAGGTTTAAACTTTAATTTTTGTATAAAAATGGTCAAAAATTACAAAAATTTTAGTCAAAAACCGCTGATAAAATACGTAGAAACTAATTAACAGGTGTAGATACCTATGCGCACTTGGAATTATTTTTATTCACAAAAACAACTCAAATGATTTCAAAATCAAAGGTAATTTCCTAAGGAAATTAGCTTGGGTATATCAACTTTTTGGAACTGAATTTGCAAATTTTATTTTTTTCGCGTGCTAATTTTTTCTTTTTGTTGCAGGTCGACTGGAGAGCGTCGGGGGATGGTGTTTCGGCCACAACTGAAGAAAAAACTCACTCACGCAAGAAAATACACGCGAAAAAACCGTCAAACCTAACCGTGGGTTAGGTTAGGTTAGGTTTAAACTTTAATTTTTGTATAAAAATGGTCAAAAATGACAAAATTTTTAGTCAAAAACCGCTGATAAAATATTTAGAAACTAATTAACAGGTGTAGATACCTATGCGCACTTGGAATTATTTTTATTCACAAAAACAACTCCAATGATTTCAAAATCAAAGGTAATTTCCTAAGGAAATTAGCTTGGGTATATCAACTTTTTGGAATTGAATTTGCAAATTTTAGTTTTTTCGCGTGCAAATTTTGTTCTTTTTGTTGCAGGTCGACTGGAGAGCGTCGGGGGATGGTGTTTCGGCTACAACTGAAGAAAAAACTCACTCACGCAAGAAAATACACGCGAAAAACCGTCAAACCTAACCGTGGGTTAGGTTAGGTTAGGTTTAAACTTTAATTTTTGTATAATAATGGTCAAAAATTACAAAATTTTT